>SNQJ01S0027592.1:54128-69177 GCA_010110895.2 Picea sitchensis
CCTCCGAGTTCCTCCCGGGTTGTTTTTCAATACCATCCCCTCTCTCCTTTCACCACATGTTCTCACTAACTTCCCAACCTATATACTCCTCCTCTCCCTACGTGCCAGCTATATTCTTCACTACACGTCGCCAAATCCATACTCTTGATACATCCACCATATTCACACCTCCTCTCACTTTGACATATGTCTTCACACGTCATCTACCCTCGTGTCCATTCATCTCGTCTCCCTATTGGACACTTGCCTCCAGGTCTCCCCTCATGCTCAATGGGATGATAACCATTCCAACGAATCTATTTCATAGGTACAAATGGCATATGATGGGGTCAATATAGAGTGCTCTTAGGTTCTGAAAGCTCAGGCATAGACAAAGAGTTAAGTATCAGTCACAGGTCTACACAGATTAGTCTCATAAACACTTCAACAAACTCTGCTCATGCAGTTGGTTATCTCCAGTGGCCTCCAACAGCTTGTATACATGTCGTCGTTAAACACAAATCTCTGCTCTGTCACTCCGAGGCCTATTTTCGGCCACTCAGTTCCTCCAGCACATGCATCAGTTATGTCGCAGAGACAGTAGTAGTTTTATTTGTTTAAGTCCAACATTTTCCTAGATTAGATGCAAGAGTGGTCTTCTGTCTGTGATAAGAACCACTCTTGCGATTAAGTCCAGTGTCTTAGTAAAGTTAATTATTTGATTTAAGAAAAGTTCCCAAAATTTAGGACTCAGTCCCCTAAGGACGAGAGCCTCTGCAACTCTTTTAAATAGTTAGTTTTTGGATATTGTAAAGGTCAATTTTTTTGAGGAAAGCATAGAAATACAACAGATTGGTTGGACCCATTTTATGCATGGATTAAATCTCTCTACCGGGTGAACATACTCTCGATGAAAGTGTTTCATTCAACTCTTCATGTGTTTTCATTCTTATCTTGAATACAGTTTTTGATTTGTGCAACGTACATTTCATTTCCTTTCAGCTATTGTACGACTTATTTTTACTGATATGCAACCTGTCAAACAACTAATGCTTTGGTGAAGATTTGTTTTCTGCAAACTATGAGAGTTATTGTGTTTTGATACATGTTTGATGTCTTGAAATGATATTTTAAGCATCGAACTTCTTGCAGGAGATTATTCATTGAGTAGTTTGTTGTTTCCCTTTGTTTTCTATTATTTCACTGGTCTGTCATTAGTGTGCCATCGACCAAGGAGGGCTCTCATCCATATCGTTCTGCCAACCCAACCTTGCCTTTGTCTTGATAGAATAACCCTCTAACCAACCAACAAAAAGTTAAAATAAGAAATCATTCTAAACTGATAGGTGGCCTAGCTTTTCCCTTTAGCAGTCAGGCGCAGACCTTAGGACCGACATCTTCTGGCGTCGTTGCCGGGGAACGGAGTAATGAAATATCTTTCCCTGGGAGAATGAAAATTGATCAGCTCTGACCTTTGATGGTGAACAAATATTAGACACCAACAGACTTCCATCTTTCACCTGGCGACTTCACTGAGTAAAATCGAAAGAAGAAATACTAGCGCCCAGAAAGGGATTCAACAGATCCAAATATGAAAATAGTAAAGCTAAGAAGGTTGATTCTAAGACTAAGAATAAATCAGTAGGCTCTGAACTAGAAAGACAACTAAGGAAATCCACTGTAGCTCAGAGATACACTTACCCCCTCAAGGGAAAAGGTGCACACCAAGAGAATATTTCAAACCATCATCACAAGCAACTTGAATTTTCTAGCCCTGAGAATCATAATTCCAAAGGGGCTCACACATCTCCTACCCCTGATTCCACTTCAGCATCCAGTCCTGCATCCACTCTTATATCTCCCATAAATTTGTAGATTCCTATTGTTCAATCCATGGCCCTTAATAGGATGGATGTCATAATTGCTGCCAGATATGCACCCTTAGTGCTACCTATAGTTTTACATGCACTCCGAACCACAGATTACATGAAATATATGCCAAGATATAATGGGGAGGGTGAAATAACTGTTGAAGAACACCTGGTATCCTTTTACAGTTTTGCAGACAACTTTAACATTGATTATTCAGATGTGTGGATGAGGCTGTTTGTACAGAGTCTGGACTGGGAGGTCAGAAAATGGTTCATAAGTCTTCCTCCAGCCTCCATTGCAGATATTGAGGCATTAGATGAAGATTTTATAAAGCAATGGGGAGATAGGAGAAATTATCTCTATTACATCATTGAAATTGGGGCTCTAAAGAGAAAAAATGGTGAATCTATTTCAGACTTCACCAAGAGATTCAATAAAATGTATGGTAGAATCCCAGATGAAATAAAACCAACTGAAGCCTATGCCAAGATCACTTATGATAATGCATTTGATGCAGAATTATCCCTCCTCTTGAGAGAGAGAATATCAACCACATTGTTATCCATGCAGAAAGCAACGATTGAAGTTGAATATAATATTTTGGCATCAGACAGATTAAAGACTAGATTTGAAAAATAGAAGAAAAAACAGAGAGACGATGCCCCTACCTCCTCTAACATAGCTACATTTGATCCCAAACTTGAAAAGATGACTAATTCTTTGATGGATCTGACTTCTAAGATAGCTAAGCTAAAATGGGAATCCAAACAACCAAACAGAACCTTTCAAGGGGTTGGTAATAGAAATCAGAACCAATTCAGAAGGCCTAATGATGCTCCTCAAGTAATGTAGAGAGAAAGGAGAAATGTTGATGATCAAAGAGTAGTGCCCCCTTTCCAAAACAATTAGATTGAGGAGACAGATGCAGAAAATGATGATGTGGACGATACTACTGTTCTTTTCAATGAGATAGAGTGTTACACTAGTCACTTAAAACAACAAGAATATGAGGTAGCACAATTGTCAAATCAATTTGATGATCAGATAGGGGAAGAGGGAGTTATTCAAGGTCAAACCAAGAAGAAATATGATTTGAGGATGAGAAATGGAGCTTCCAAGGCCACCAACTCTGATCAAGGAAAACAAGCAGAAGCCCCTCCCAAGACAAATCCAAATAAAGGTATGCCATCTAAAACTCAACCATCTCCACTATCAAAGCCTCTTGCCACTGAAACAAAGGAAGTTGATAAGCCACCAACCTCTTTTAGCTTGGAACATGAGCTGAGAAAAATCAAGATTCCTTTCCCTTTGACAGAATTGTTAAAAAATGAACCTTTCACGAAATCCATCATGAAAGTTCTGCAACCCACTCCTTCTAGTGTATCTTTTGATGTCATTAGTCTATAGGATGAAAACCCAGCCATTATTGTGGGTCCACACATTGAGGATGGCTCTGATTCTTCTCCTCCTTTCTATATATCTCTGAATGTCCATGATAAAATCATGCACAACTGTCTTATGGACTCAGGATACTCTCACAATGTCATGCCCAAAGTTGTTATGGAAGAACTAGGTATGGAGATTACCAAGCCTTACCAAGACCTGTACTCCTTTGATTCCAAGAAAGTAAAATGCCTGGGATTGATAAAGGATATGGTGGTTTCTCTAGCACAATTACCCATTAAGAGTGTAGTGATGGACATTATGGTGGTCGACATCCCCCCAATGTTTGACATGCTATTATCCAGAACTTGGGATAAGAAGGTTGGAGGATCATTGCATATGTACCTCACATATGCCACCATTCCTGTGTTTGGTGGTGAGCACAGGGAGCTATATAGAGAGGTAAGATTAGCCTACACAGTCAGTGATCATCAAAACCCAAGCAATCACCCCATTTATGCTATTGAGGATGAGATTGGTTCATATGTTTTTCATTTAGATGATGATGAACCTGAAATATCAGTCAACCAACGTAGATATCATCCAATCATTGGTCAACAAAACAAGGTGTGGAAGATGTATTTCGATGGATCTTCATCAAAATATGGATCTGGTGCAGGTATTCTCCTCATCTCCCCTTTAGAAGAAGTTATAACCCTCTCTTATAAGCTAGAGTTGAGACTACTAACAATATAGCTGAATATGAAGCTTTGGTATTGGGATTGAGGGATGCCAAAGACATGACCATTGATTGTTTAGTAGTTTTTGGTGATTCTGATTTGGTCATCAATCAAGTAAGGAATATCTATCAAGATAAGCAACAGAGGCTCAAGCAGTACAGGAACAAGGTATGAGACCTGATCGATAATTTCTTTCTAGCATTTAACCTCTCTTTCATTCCCAGAGAACAGAATCAGAAAGATGATTCTTTGGCCTTAGCTGCCATCATGTTTAGGCCTCTTATTTTCCCAAATATTAAATATTAGGTGGAAATTAGACATAGAACAACCATACCATACAACATAAAGCTTTGGCGAGTCTTTAGTGATGATTTAGAGTTGCAGAGATTTCTTCACACCATTGATGAATTCTCCAATATCTCAATTGATCAAGGAAGTCAAGAAGATGAAAATGAGAAATTAGAAGATTAACAACCTTATCATTTGCTGAAGATAGTGGCTTGTCATGATATTGTGGAGCTGAAAACCAATCACATTCCTAGAGGACTAGTACCATTGGAAAGATTGTTCGACAACAATGATGTTTACAAAGGAAATTCCATGAAGGATCAAGAAGAGGAGGTGACAAAGTGAAATATTGGGACCACTGAGGATCCCAAGATCATCAAGCTATCCAAAGCATTGGTTGCAGAACAAAAAGATAGGTATGTCAGTCTCATTAAAATTTTTGCTGATACTTTTGCATGGTCCTATGAATATTTGAAGACATTTGATACTGACATCATCCAACACAAGATCCCTCTAAAAACTGGCTCCAATCCATTCAGACATAAGATTAGACAATTTAATCCCATGTTAATTTCCATAATTGAGAAAGAGCTAAAAAGAATGTTGGATGCCAAGATTATTGTACAATTAAGGTATTCAAACTGGGTGGCCAACTTAGTACCTGTAAGGAAGAAGAGTGGGGATATATGCTTGTGTGTTGATTTCAGAAATCTAAACAAGTTCTCTTTGAAGGAAAATTATCCCCTCCCCAAGATGGATCATATTTTACAAAGGGTGGTAGGTGCACACATAATTTCCTTGTTGGATGGATACTCTGGTTATAACTAGATAGCAGTTTGTGAGGAAGATAAAGAAAATACAACATTCACCACCCCATGGGGAACATTCATGTATGACAAGATGCCCTTTGGGATCATGAACGTAGGGCCCACTTTTCAGAGGGCCATGGACATAGCTTTTGTGGGGGAGAAAGACAAATTTATGGTCATATACCTAGATGACATTACCATTTTTTCCAAGTCCGATGAGGAACATTTGTAGCATTTGGAGAAGGTTTTCAAGAAATGCAGGAGGTATGGGGTATCTCTTAATCCTAGGACGTCTCACTTTGCCATGCCAGAAGGGAATCTCCTGGGCCACATCATATCATCTGGAGGCATAAACATTGATCCAAAGAGGGTTTGTGCCATTCAACAAATTGAGATTCCCAGAAATAAAAAGGTTGTCCAGTCTTTTATTGGTAAGATAAACTTCCTCAGACGCTTTGTGCCGAATTTTGCTAAAATTCTGAAGCCTATTACTAACATGTTGAAGAAAGATGTTGTGATAAAATGGTCTTTGGAGGAGAAATAATATTTCCAAACAATCAAGCAAGCTTTAGTTGAAGCACCTGTATTAGCCAACCCTGACTATACCAAAGATTTATTTATCTTTTCCTTTGCCTCGGATGAAACAATTGATGTTGTAATGCTGCAGAAAAATGAAGAAGGGCATGAGCAGCCCATAGCCTTTTTCAATAGAGCCCTCCGAGATGCTAATCTCAAGTATGATATATTAGAGAAACAAGCTTATGCACTGGTCAAATCACTCAAGGCCTTCAGGGTTTATGTGCTATAGTCTAACATAATGACCTTTGTTCCTAGTAGTAGTGTCAAAGAGGTTCTGGTTGAGTCAGACAATGAGGGGAAACAAGGAAGATGGATTGTCAAACTGTTGGAGTATGACTTGCACATAAATCCCACCAAGCTGATCAAGGGGCAAGGACTGGCTAAATTGCTATCAGAATCAAACTGCAAGGTGATAGAATTTCATCAAACCTTCACCGAATCAGATGCACCTATCATACAACCTAGACAAGACAACTTACAGGTATTTGAAACCTACTCCTCTTCGCCTTGGTATAAAAACATCATCTATTTTCTGCAGCATTTCGAATTCCCCCCAGATGTGAAGAAGACGAAGGCCAGGTCTCTCAAATTGAAAGATATCAAATTCTACATCTCGAACCATAACCTGTATTAGAGAGATCCTGCTGGCATCCTGTTAATATGCCTTGATGAAAATGAAGCTAAACAAGTCACGACAGAGATGCATAGAGGAGAGTGCGGTGAACACCAGCACTAGAAGGCCACAACGCTCTAGATCCTGAGGGTAGGATATTACTAGCCCACCCTTTTCTCTGATGTCTTTGCCACTGTTAGAGTGTGCAATGAATGCTAGATGTTTGTAGGGAAGCAGAAGTTACTATCACTACCCCTGAAACCTATCAATGCTAGTAGTCCATTTCAGCAATGGGGGTTAGACTTCATAGGAGAAATAAATCCACCCTCTAGTGGACAACACAAGTAGATCCTCACTGCCACTAACTACTTCACCAAATGGATTGAGGCTGTGCCCACTAGGAATGCCACTGACAAGGTAATCATGAATTTCCTAGATACTAATATTTTTGCTAGATTTGGTTGCCCCAATAAATTGGTAAAAGACAATTCTCAAGCATTCAAGTCCAAAGCCATGATTGACTTCTGTGGCAGCCACAAAATTTCCTTGACACATTCCACACCCTATTACCCTCAGGGAAATGGCCTGAAAAAATCATCAAACAAGACTCTCATCAGGATCATTAAAAAGTTGTTGACTGAAAGAAAGAAATCCTGGGACTCTAAACTCAAATATGCCTTATGGGCTGATAGGATCGGTACTAAGAAGTCTCTAGGAACCTCACCATTCCAAATTTTTTATGGCATAGACATTGTTTTTCCTACTTAGCTCAGTATACCGGTCCTGAAATTCTTGCAGGAGGATATTGAGGAGCCCAATGACATCCAATGGGGGATCTTCCAGATTATAGAAGTTCAACAGAGAAGAGAGCGACTTGATCAGAGAACAGATGCATACCAGAGCAATATCAAATCGACCTTTGATAAGAATACCAAGAAGGCAATTTTTCAAGAAGGTGACCTGGTTTTGAGGTGGGATGCTAGAAAGGGATGACAAGTCCAAGCATGGTAAATTAGACAACCTCTGGTTTGGCCCTTTTAAGGTGGTTGAAGTTATGAACAACAACACATTCATACTGCACAATCTGGATGATACAGAGATCTTTGGAGGCCCAATAAATGGGTGCTTCCTGAAACACTATTTTGTTTGAGAATTGGTGGAGGCCCCTCTTGTACCATAGACACTCCTTTTCATTATTTCTTTGGATTAGTTAGTTGTGTGAATAAAGACTCCATAGCCCAATAAGGCACTGGGGTGCAGTTTCAACTTTTTATTCAATAAAATGCATGACTGAAGGACAATAATAGATACGCATGGATGACAAATAGAAACGAGGGTAAGTGATGAAAGGTAAGAGCAGTTATCTAATATCAAGGCACCGATCTACAGTTCTTAGCACCTCACAGGGATGAACTATCCCCAGTTGGAGCCAATGTTTTAACCTAGGTCTTCATCCCCTACCTCTCCTCTCTTTTTCCCTATGACTTCATGAATTTTTCCTCTTCTGGTTGGTTAAGTCATTTTCCCATTATTGAGTGACTTGGTTCATATTCGTTTCTTTCTGGTTTGAATCTTTGTGCATTTTTGTTCTGTTTTTCTTGAAAGGATGAAATATATGTTGGATTTGGTTCGAATTACTTGTCATCATATTTTCCATTGATCCAAATCACCACAGGTCGACCAAGCCTTTTATATACGCAGGAAACGCCCGTGGACAAACAAAACAATTTGGAATGGTAATTTTTGGGCCAGGATTGCCGAAATGAACATGGAAATTTTGAACGGTAAAGATCCACCAAGAAAAATCGGGGGTGCAGAATTGCACAGAGTAATTCGGGGGTGCAGAATCATGCAGAGTTTAACACTAAGAGTCATCCGAAGACCCGAAATCTCGAAGTAAATATAGACCATCCATTAGAGGGGACGGGTGGCAACAAATCTTTCACTTCATAGATTTTCCTCCAAGATATTTTCATGCTTCACATTTGAAACTCCCGAAACCCAGACTTCCGAAGAGAATCTGGACCGTTCATCCATCATGACACATGGAGACAGATCATTCACTTTGAAGATTTTCCTCTGGGAGATTTTTCATGTTTCACATTTGAAACACCCGAAGCCCGAAAGTCCAAAGTGAATATGGACCATTGATCCCAGGTCAACGAGAACCGTCCATCCTTGCAACAGGTAAATATCACCCGAATCACAGATTGTCATCAAATCGATGATCATGTTTCCTTGCGGGGACGTAAACTTCTCGAGCGTTAATTTTCCTAAGCGGTCCCGCAATTGGAACCATGGTATTTTTGGAAGGGTACGTGGTAGCTTGTGGTAGATTGCGGGCCCAAAGGCGGTCTGGATCCAAACCACCCTCAACATCTCCCGCAATCATGTGCTTGAATGAAATCATGTCACCGCGTCACCTCCACATCACCTCCCCTCATCCCACTCACTACTCTCACTCCTCTCACCACTCGACACTTGTCCTCCGTTAATCCCCACACTGATCTCCATCGGTGGTGGCCCACCTCTCTAGATCAACAGTCGTTGTCGCAACTCAGACCCACTCGACCATTCTACCTTTAATGGTGGGGGGGAGTCCGAGAAAGTAGTTTTCCCATCGCATGCCCTACCTAATGTGGCGGATCCTCAAGAAATCAGACTGCCCCCTCTCGAATCCGCTTACCGCCTACCCCCCTCTCCGAGTTCCTCCTAGGTTTTTTTTCAATACCACCCTCTCATGCCTTTCGCCACCTATTCTCCACTCACTTCCTAACCTATCTACTCCTCCTCTCCCCACGTGCCACCTGTATCCTTCACTACATGTTGCCAACTCCATACTCTTGATACCTCCACCGTATTCACACATCCTCTCACTTTGACATCTGTCTTCACATCCCCCGATCAGGAATTGGGAACCAAATGTTACTAAAATAAGACCTCTAAATTAGGAAGATAATCAGGCTCCACTATTAACAATATTCCACTTGGAGACTAATCACAACGACTCCATCGCTACTACACATGTTGGACTATGCTCCAAATTTAGACCAGGAAAGTTTCTCATCTTCACCATCATGATTGAAGACCAATTGAAATTAATAAGGAACTCAATTTCTCCCTGGTTACTGTCTTTGTTAACATGTTTTTGAGATTATGGCTAGTGTGTATATTTTCTAACTTCAACTGACCATATGAAATGGTACCTAAGTTGTATATATTTAGTCTTGGAATGGAAGGTCGAGTTCTTGGAAATATGAATTGCACTTTGGCTATCATTGTACAACTTGCTATTCTCTTTCTTCCTTCTCAATTCCTCCATAAACCTCTGTAGAGAAATCATCTCTTTACTAGCCTTTGTGACCATGACATACTTTGCTTTTGTTGTTGAAAGTGCAACAACCTTTTGCAATACGAAATACAAATTATTTTTGTTCCACCTGTTATCCCCAAGTCCTATGGATAACCAAAGATATGAGGTCTCGAGGCCCTCAGGTTGCAGACATGGAGTATCGAGAGACAACATGGTCAACAATGCCCACTTGCACAGAGAGAGACCCGCCTCACCACCACAGTTCCAAGTTCATCACGACGGTATTGACCACATCAATTGGCTTCCGGAAGACATTGGGTCTTTCTCCATGAGGTACAAGCCAGATATCATGGGGAGTGTAATTTCAATATTTGAGGCATTTGAGTTTGTTGCATCTATAACTGCTTTTGATTATGTAACATTTTCTTGGACATTATGCTCTTTTCCCCGTTTCACTTTGGTGGTTGACATTGTGCCCTAGTAAGTGGGTCACCCTTATGGATAGGTTTTCTACTATGAGGTCCTCTTGACGAGTCATCATGCCATTCCCGACCGTACTTGTCACTTTCCACACTTCATCCCCTCATCTCCTTACCTTTTGGTATTTTTGGGTATACTGACCAAAGAAGTGATTGTCTCTAATTTCATGGGAAGAAGTGGATAAAGTCTCAGAGGCTTGTAGCCGGGAAAAGATAAAATCCAATCATGAACCTTCTATATGCTCACCCAGGGATCCCGAGGACAATGAAATGTCTCTCAGAATAAACTGACATGACCCATAAGAAAACAACTAATTCAAAATTCCAACCAAGGTGGCACATGTGTGGGTATTGTTTTTCATGCTTAGGTAGAACCCCCACACATGGTTTCAACTTGGGGAAGCATGATGTGACCAAGGTAGATTCAAGGTGGGTATTGTTTTTCATGCTTAGGTAGAAGCCCACCTTGTCTTCAACTTGGAAACATCTTTAAAAGAATAAAAGACAATAAAGGCACCCATAAATGAGATATTACAATCCCTTGCACATCATGAACCCCATGCCAAAGAGTCTTGCCCCCATCCATGCCACTTTCTCCACATATATTAGAGAGGGGCCTTCTTGGAAAACACTTCTGAACTTGATTAGGTACGATTCATCCAATAGGTCTCTTTATCAACCCTCCCATACCTAAACTTGGAAAATTGCATAGGGTCTTTGAGCACTTGTTTATTTTGATGAAGCAGTTTGGATGTACATGCTTAGATGGATCTTTTATTGATTTTATTTATTTATCATGATTCATTTTACTTAAGATCCTTGGAGGGCATATTCATTATCTTTGTAGGACATAGTTGGTGGACAGATTTGGAAGAACAAGACTAGCTTGGGATTCCTTGGAGATTAAATCCCACAGGTTGGATGCCATGGCCCAGACACTAGACGATGATGACAACCTTTGGATTCTTGAGGAGACACCTTGGAGGACCTAAACCAACCATTTTCTATCCCAAGGATTTTCTCTTGAGGCTAAAACGTCACTTTTGAGGAGGTTGACGTCACCCTAGGGCTAGGATTTGGGTGGTGATGTTGGTTGACTTGACACTTGGCACATTTTGGTGGAAGAGGGTTTGACTTTGAGGAGAAAGGCCTAGCATACGAGAGGGAGGTCCTAGAGGGCCCTACAACTTTCACTTTCCACTCCAATGACTGCAAAAGTGCCAAAACGTTTCCCTAAAGGGGTGACATGATCAATATTATTTTTGGAATGAAATGAAAGCATAGATATTACAATGAAATACTCATGAAAATTGCCAGAAACAGAGAAATACAATAATACTTGATTTCTATTAATGAAATAATTGTAAAGAGACTATAAAAATACAAAGTGCAATACTCACTAGAATGGTGGCAACTTTATCTCTGAGAAGAGATGTGATGGCTACGCTCATTCACAAGAAGATGATTACAATGAGGCTATGAAGGCATTTTTATGATAAACAAGAATGCCAAAACCCTATACATCCAAAAACCTAATCCTAGGAGATGAAAATCCAAAAGTCATGTGGGCCCCGTTTGGGTAAGTTAGTACATTAACTTGCCAAGGTCATAACTTTTGCATACGATCTCCATTTTAGGCACGTGATAGCCCATTGGAAAGGTCGTTTCGAGAAATACACATTACACTGTCAAAATCTAACTTCGTCTACATTTTGACTGTGGAGAGCCAAAAAAACACTGTTTAGGGCCCCAAAATGGCCCTGGAAGTACAATAAGATGTGCTTATATGAAAACATACAAAATAATATAGTTGGATTAGGTGGGAGGCCACCAGTATCCACCTGGAAGATGCGTAGGGCTTCAAAAAACCCCAGAAGTGTAGAACCCACAATTACAAGGAAGTACAGAAGAACGTGTTGCACTAAAAAATGAAAAGAGGAGTCAGTTGGAACATGTGGGTGGCCACCAATATCCACTTGGATCATGACGACATGCTTCTTTAAGGTTTCTTATGTGCATTTTAGGGTTAAATTTGAATTTTATAATGTAAAGGGGAAAAGTAAGGGTTGTTTTCCCCTTACTTTGTGGTTTACCCTAAAATTAAGTGGACAAACATGTGTAGTAGGATTTGCATAAATAGAGATCATTTCATTTCATTTTCATATCATAGTTCTCCCATTGTGAAACGACTAGTGGCTGAAATTTGCGCCCTACTTGGGAATTTTGGTATCTCTCTCTTGTGCAAATAATTTATGGTGATATCTGTTGGTGAATGATTGAGCTAAGGTGGTGCACACCTCTTGGAGACTTCTTTTCTTGCTTATGAATGGTAATTTTCTTGGTGAACTAGGGTTAGTTCTTGCATCTCTCTTGAAATTAGTAAGGAAAATCTGCAATTCTTAATTCTTCTTTCTCTTTTCATGGTTATTTTTAGTTGAAACCCTACAAGGAGTATAAGTGCATACACCGTCCATTAAGTTTCATCTCATTTTCTAGTTTACAAGTCTTTTGTTGCAAAGTTGCAATGAGGAGTACAACCCTGCTTGATTTACCTTAGTTTGATTTGCATAGCCTAGGGAGTAAGAGGGTTTACACCCCTAGGGATTTTTTTGATCTAACTCATGCTTTCAAGACTCAATTCACCCATTTTTAAAAGGCACTAATATGAAGTTTGCATTGGAGAAATAAATTGTTTGTTTTGGTAAACGTGATTTAGTGAGATATTAATATTGCTCAAGTTGGTATCTATTGTTGATATTTTGAGGTTGCTAAAGCCTCTAGGGCATCTTAGTCTACTTAGTATTTTTGGAATTATAACCAAATTAAAGCTGCAACCATTAGGGCTGCAGAAAATCATTCTCTTTTTTATTCATAACTCACATTTCAACCGTCAAACTTTTCTAGCAAGAAGCCATAATACTATACTAATCTCAACACACTTTTTGGGTGGTTTACTTTTACTTTTTGTGGGTTGAAATTTTCTGTTGTAGCAATATTTTTCTACAACCATAAGGCTGATAATACATCTTTGCAATACTTGTTGACAACAACCTTGTTTTGTTGCTAAAGTCTTATGATTTCACACTTGAGTTATTCTAGTACTTTCTAGCCTATCTCTTGCATCATTTACTAGACTTTTAACATCTTATTTAGCAGCCTTAAATTATCATTTACTTGTTGATATATATATATTGTCTGCTGCAAAAAGGGAAAACAAGCTTAACTTGTTTGTCCATTGGATTTTTTAGCTTGTATCATGTATTTTCTTGTGTCTCGAGCAGGTACAACCATCTTCCATAGGTACTTAAACACTTGGAAACCATAAACAACCTTTAAATATTGTTTCCAATCCACTCTCCACTTAGTAACTTGACCTATAAGGGAACCTCTTCACATGTATCACTTTCCATCTCATTTTTCCCCTAGGGTCACCCAGGACTCCCCCTTGTGTCAGAATGATTCCTTCACAAAAAGAGAGGGAGGGTTTATCTGAGGTAACAATGGGTAAACTGTCCCACTGTTATCACCATCCAGTGGGTTGGGTCTATATTTTCCCAACCTACAATTTGTGTGATAACATTTTGGATCTATTTCCAGGGAGGATTTTGAATCCTCTTTCATGCCCTAATGACACTTTCGCAAGCTTCCATCCCAAAGCCTTTACCCCTATCTTTCTCAACGACACCACTTGAAGGAATTTCCCCTTTCACACTTGATGAGCTCTTCTTAAATCCCATCTGGAAACTCCACCATCCCATAATCTGTCTTCCATTAATACTTTTCCACCGAGGAGATTCAAACCTTCTAAGGTTTACCGAAGAAGGCCTCCTCTCAAGTTTCCTGTTTTCAAAACCCTTTTCCAAGGTACCCTTCACCTTACTATGATGTCTCACCCTTGGGAAAAACATCTCTACAATCCCTTGAACATGGCCACCATTATCGGATATCCGAATACCATGCCGAAAGAGGCTCGTAAATGGTTGCCAAAGTTTCCAGGAAATAATGTGATCATTGCTAATGATCATCTCTATGCCATGGGCCAAGACATAGAAAGTGCAGATGTGGAACATGAGGATGTATAAATGAATCTACTAGCCTCATCATTAACCAAATATGCTTAGAGGTGGTTCAAAGGATTACCTAACAATCACGTAGCATCTTATGAATACTTTGCCAAGTTATTCAAGAACATATGGACAACGAAGAAAGACAACGAAATGATTGTAGCACAGTTTAATCAGATAAAGAAGAAGGATAATGAAATGATAAATAAATTTGACAACAAGTTTGATAGATTATACAGTTAAATCCCGACAGATCTACATCCTAGAACTGCAGTTGTTTGCCGCCTTTACATGAATGCTTTCGATGGGTAGTTTTGTTTCATCCTGAAGGTCAAGAAGCTCACCACCTTGGCACAATCCAAAGAGTACAGTGAAGAAATTGAAAAGAACCTCCTTGAATTGAAGGTTAATCCTTTTCAATATCCTCGTTCCAAGGCAGAGACAAAGACTAAAGATTCTAGTAGCAGTACTCCTGGTCTAATTGCTCTCTTGACTCAGAAGATAGATCAAATGAGTACTCATTTTTTCCAAGCTCAGAATTAAATCATGGTTCGATTAAACAATAGATAAATGAATCAATTTGCCTCCATAACTCAATTTTATAGACAAGAAAGAGATGCCACAGGTTGGAAACCAAGGCCTCAACAAGAGGCAAAGGCTCCTGATACATTGCACCCGGTTGCAATGGTCAACACATAGCAGACACCATGGTGTTCACAATGTCAAGAACCTCACCAAGAGGATGAATTCCCCCAACAAGATGAAGACCCTCCTGATAATATGAACTTCATGGATATGATTTGTAACTTCCAAGAGGAGAGGTCATGTTAAATTTTTAATTAAAATAAAGTACCAAGGCAAGTGTTTCTCTTCCCTAGGCGCCTAAGGGGGAGAAAGTGCCGAATGTGGGTCCTAGTCATTTAATTTGTG
>SNQJ01S0027592.1:69666-90294 GCA_010110895.2 Picea sitchensis
TCATAAATAATACAAAGCCCTCTCTCACTAGTTTTCCCCTTGTGGGTTTTTCCAGGGTCGAAGTTAGACCGAATATCTTTGTGTCTATATTTTCTGAGTTTTGCATATTGCTGATATTTTATTTCTGGGTTGAAAACGATGTTCAAAATCCTCATGTTTTAGTTCTGAAGTTTCTTTTCTGTTAAGTTTTTATATGCTGAAACACCGCTGTAACATATGCTGAAACACCACTGTAACATATGCTGAAACAGTGCTGTAACATATGCTGAAACACCACTGTGACATATGCTGAAACAGTGCTGTAACATATGCTGAAACACCGCTGTGACATATGCTGAAATAGTGTTGAGACATATGCTGAAACAATGCTGTAACATATGCTGAAACACCGCTGTGACATATGCTGAAATAGTGCTGAGACATATGCTGAAACAGTGCCGAGACATATGCTGAAACAATGCTATAACCTATGCTGAAGCAGTGCTAAAACTGGAGTTTCGACATTTAACTTTGGTTGAAAAATCAGCGAGACTGAAACTGGGTGGGGTCTGAAAAAATTAACAGGTCACACAGGAATAGATTGACAAGGCCATAATAAAGGGTAAAGAGAGGGAAGACTCTAAGTGTTAAACCAATTGATAGATAATCAAAGAAAGGAATTGAGGAAGAGGGAATTTTTGACATACACTAGAAGAAATAAAGCTTTAGTTCCTTTGTCACAACATTCCACTTCATCTCAGCTAGAAGAAACCACACCTCCCCCATCTACAGAGAAGGAGGTCCTGCCACTTCCACCTCCAATACATCAGTTTCTTCCGAAGCCAACTCCAACAGAAGATGAGATTCATTTGAACATCAATGTTGCAACAATGTTTGGGAAGTTGAATATGACGATCCCTGTAACAAAGATGTGCAAAATTCCTTCTGTGAGGAGGGAAATATTGAAGTTATTATAGGTACCAATTGAGAAGGAGGACCCTCCAATCATTTTGAACACCAGGTATCTTTATTGGCAAAGGGACAATAACCCTTCCTTCTATCTTTCCTTGGGCATGAATGGCCTTCCTCTAAAAAATTGTATGTTGGATTCCGGGGCCTCAACAAATGTCATGTCTTTGAAGGTGATGGAACAACTTGGCTTAAATATGACCCAACCATATGGAAATCTGTGTGGCATTGATTCTAAGAGGGTCAAGGTGTATGTACTATGTGAGAAAATCGAAGTCTTCTTGATTGATTTTACGCATATCAACCTTCTTATAAACATAATAATGATTGATGTTTAGGACGCTTGGGGGATGCTCTTATCAATGAGTTGGTTTACCACTCTTGGAGGTTTTCTTAGCATGGATCTTAAAAATGAAAAAATCCCCATGGGGGATGGAACCTTTGAGATATTATATAGTTGAGAGCGGGCTGACAAGCATGTGATGGAACCCAACGATCCTGATTACATAAGTGAGTGTGAGTTTGATGAGGTTCCATACACCATTGAGTATGATCCACGAGACTTACCTTTCATGTAGGAGGAATACATAGATACACTACTCCCAAGGAAAGATGAGTACAAAGAAAATCTTGTGAAGTTCCAAAGGAAAGAACCATGGTCCATCTAGATATTGAAGAAAGAAGATAAAGAAAGAAAAGAACCTGAGAAATCCATCAAAAATGTAGTCAAAACTGGACCTCCTTCCTATCCTTACATCAAGAATATACCCTACATCAACTACAGTGAAGGAAATATTGTGTTCATGTGGGACAAGAGGAAGGGAAAGCCTAAATATGACCAAAAGGATGAAAAAACTTGGCTTGGTCCTTACATCATCAAGAAGAAGTTTGAAAAAGAGAAGTATTTCTTGACAACTTTGGACAGGAGAAAGATGCCATTACTAGTCGATGGGTCTCTTCTCAGAACCTACATCCAAGGCACTTGACTTCTTCAAGGCTCGGTCCCTAGGTAAGTAGGCAATTCATCTTGCTTTCCTTGCATTTTCATATTGATTTCTCAGGATAGTTTAGCTGCATTTCATTTTTCATTTTTCTCTACTTGCATATTGACTTCATCATATTACATTTTTAGTTTAGAAATTTTTGAAAAAATGCTAATTTTTTTTTTCTAGATTAATTGCCATTTTTTTTTGATATATATGGATGAAGGGTGATGGAACCACCCTGGATTTTATATTTTTATGTTTCAATGTAGGCACATGTCCACTAGGAGATGTTGTGTTTCTCATACACTGTACGACGAGTACATGCCCCCAAGTAGGAGCCAAATGTTATCCCCAACTCCTAGGTATAACTAAGAAGATAAGGTCTCCATGCCCTTAGGTTGCAGACATTGAGTACCGAGAGACAACATGGAAAATAATGTCCACTTGCACATACAAAGACCCACCTCGCCACCATAGTTCTAGGTTCATCACGACAATAAAATGTCTCTCATAAGAGACTGATGGGACCCACAAAAAAATAACTAATACAAAATGCCAACTAAGGTGGAGCATGTGTAGGAATTGTTTTTCATGCTTAGGTAGAAGCCTCACCTTGGATTCAACTTGGAGACATCTTAAAAAGAATAAAAGGTAATAAATGGGCTTGGAAAAAGGTTGCATTGAAAATGAAGGTGCAACACACCCTCTACAAAGGCACCCATAAATGAGATACTATGGTCCCTTGTACATCATTAAACCCATGTCCAAGAGTCTTTCCCCCATCCATGTCACTTTGTCCACATGTCTTAGAGAGGGGCCCGCTTGGAAAACACTCCTAAACTTGAGGTATGATTCACTCAATAGGTCGCTTTTTGAACCTTCCCATACCTAAACTTGGCAAATTGCATAGGGTATTTGAGAACTTGTTTATTTTGATGAGGTAGTTTGGATGTACATGCTTAGATGACTCTTTTATTGATTTTATTTATTTAGCATGATGCATTTGAATTGACATCCTTGGATGGAATATTCATTGTCTTTGTAGGACCTAGTTGGTGGACATATTTGGAAGAACAATCCTATATTGGGCTTCCTTGGGGCTTGAATCCCATAGGTTGGATGCCATGGCCCACACACCAGATGATGGTGAAAACCTTTGGAGGCTTGAGGAGATACCTTGGAGGACCTAACCAAACCCTTTTCCATCCCAATGATTTTTTTATTGAGTCTAAAACATCACTTTTGAGGAGGTTGATGTCACCCTAGGGCTAGGGTTGGGGTGGTGGTGTTGGTTGACTTGACACTTGGCACATTTTGATGGATGAAGGTTTGATTTGGAGGAGAAAGGAATAATTCATGAGAGTTAGGTCCAATAGGGTCCAACTACTTTCACTTTCCACTCCAACAACTTGCAAAAGCGCCAAAACGTTTCCCTAAAGGGGTGGCGTCATGCTTCTTTAGGGTTTCTTATGTGCATTTTAGGGTTAAATTTGAATTTCATAATGTAAAGGGAAAAGTAAGGGTTTGTGTCCCCTTAATTTGTGGTTTACCCTAAAATTAAGTGGACAAGCACTTGTAATAGGATTTTTATAAATATAGATAATTTCATTTCATTTTCATATCATAGCTCTCCCATTGCGAGAAGACTAGTCGCTGAAATTTGTGCCCTACTTGGGAATTTTGGTATCTCTCTCTTGTGAAAATATTTTTTTGTGATATATATTAGTGAATTATTGAGATAAGGTGGTGCACACCTCTTGGAGACTTCTTCTCTTTCTTATGAATGGTAATTTGTTTGGTGAACTAGGGTTTGTTCTTGCATCTCTCATGAAATTGGTAAGGAAAATATGTAATTGTTAATTCTTCTTGCTCTTTTCATGGTTATTGTTGGTGGAAACCCTAGGAGGAGTATACGTGCATACACCCTCCATTAATATTCATCTCCTTTTCTAGTTTACAAGTCTTTTTTTGCAAGGTTTCTATGAGGAATACAAGGGTGTACACCCTCCTTGATTTAGCTTAGTTTGATTTTCATACCCTAGGGAGTAAGAGGGTTTATACCCCTAAGAATTTTGTTGATCTAAATCATGATTTCAAGAATCCATTCATCCATTTTTAAAAGGCACTAATATAAAGTTTTCATTGGAGAAATAAATTGTTTTCATTGGTAAATGTGATTTAGTGAGATATTAATATTACTCAAGTTGGAATCTATTGTTGATGCTTTGAGGTTGCTAAAGCCTCTAGGGCGTCTTAGTCTACTTAGTATTTTTGGATCTATAACTAAATTAAATCTATAGCCATTAGGGCAGAAGAAAATCATTCTCTTTTTTATTCATAACTCACATTTCAACTGTCAAAATTTGCTAGCAAGCTCCCATAATACTTTACTAATCTTAGCGCACTTTTTGGGTGGTTTCCTTGTACTTTTTGTGGGTTGAAATTTTCTGTTGTAGCAATAGTTTTCTACACCCATAAGGCTGATAATAAATCTCTACAATACTTATTTACAAAAACCTTGTTTTTTTGCTAAAGTCGTATGCTTTCATACTTGATTTATTCTAGTACTTGCTAGCTTATCTCTCACACCATTTACTAGACTTTTAGCATCTTATTTAGCAGCCTTAAATTATCATTTACTTGCTAATATATATACCACCTCCGAAGTTCATTGTCAATCCACTCTCCACTTAGTAACTTGACCTAAAGGGGCATCTCTTCACAAGTATCACTTTCCATCACATTCCCCCCCTAGGGTCACCCGAGACTCCCTCTTATGTCAGAATTATTCCTTCAAAAAATGCGAGGGAGGGTTTATTTGAGGTGATAGTGGGTAACCTCTCCCACCGTTATCACCATCCAGTGGATTGGGTTGAGATTTTACCAACCGAAAATTTTCACGATAACACCACCTACAATAAAAACATACACCATGGTTCTCCTCCTACTATATATATCACTTGCCATTTCTGAATCAACATATCCTTGTAGAACAATGTTTGAGACTCCAAAACATAATGTTTGATTAGTAGTACCTCTCAAATACTTGAGAATCCACTTTACTGCCTTCCAATGGTCTTTAACTGTATTGTTCATATACCTACTCGCAACTCCCACTGCATGTGCATTATTCGACCTTGTGCACACCATCACATATATCAAGGTAGAAATTGTTGATGAGTTTGGAACCTTGGAAATGTAGTCTATATTCTCCTATGTATTGGGACACATCTCCTTAGTCAGTTTGAAATGGTTGGACAAAGGTGTACTAACTGGTTTTGCATCCTGCATTCTAAATCTTTCCAACACCTTCTCTATGTAATCACCCTGAGAAAATGTTAATTTGCAGTTTTTCGTGTATCTTGTTATTCGCATACCAAGGATTTGATTTGCAACACCCTGTTATTGCAATATTTTTACTTGTGAAAATCCCACCACAATTATCCCAAAATCTTGCATAACTATGGAAGAACCTACCACTATCACCTAAGTAGGGACTTCCCTTGTTTTAGTGATCGAAGAGGTCCACCACAAGGGGAATTCCCTGGTGACCTTAAGGGATCATATAGAAAATTTAGTAGCCAAGCATACAACCCGCTATCTTGATCACCAGATGATTGGTCTAGGTCAAAGTAAAGAAGAGGTTTGAAGATGATTTGATACCTTCCTAGAACAAGAACACTTTACAACATAAATGTAATAATTTTCAAGTCAAAGTATGCAATAAATACCTATTTTAGACACTAGACAAGTTAGATTGCTATGACTATTGCAAATTGCAGCAGTAAACTAGTGTTATAGAAACAATAAGTAATTAGTAACAAAATCAATAATAAACGCTCATAAACACCACAATTGACCATGAAAATTAAGGATACATCCAATAGGATATTATCCAATTGTTGAAGGTAATTTTTGAATGAGTTAAGCCAACAATATATTAGTGTATGAAACAAATTGAAGTGATTTAGGTAGTTGTAGTAAACCTTTTATAACAACAACAACAAGTTATTTAGTGAGTTTGCTAATGTTAGTGTTAGTACAATAGTAGGATGTTTGAGAGTTTTGAGAGAGATTGTTTGTCAATTAACTCACTAAGAGAGTTGCTTATTATATTAGTGCCTTTCTAGGGTACATAGTCCTTTTCAAGTGAAACTAAGCTTGAAGGTTGGCATACTTGAAACCAAAAAGTAGGATCTAAACCCTAAGGTGCAAGCACATTTGGGGCCTTAGGTCTTAGATCTTGGGGAGAAGGACTTCTAGGGTGCAAGGACATTTGGGCCCTAAAAGAAATTTCTCCCTTTTTGTAGCTTCTACTGGGTCAAGGATCAAATGTCTAGGGATAAAATCTTAAATTTCTAGAACTTTAGGTATTTAGGGTGCTAATCCTAGCAAGAATCACTTATGTTCCTCTCTCAGGGTTTCAATAAACAATATTCCTTGCAACAAATAACAATTTCACCGTAAACATTAATCGCATGAACATAAATTGCATAAATTTACTTACTTCATCCAAGAAACCAATAGAATGTAACCCTAATTGCATAAATATCCATCCACAATCAGAAAATCAATCCACAAGAGACCTTTTCAAGCAAAGCGCATGAGAGAGAAGAGCTAGTTACCCCTTGTTATCACATAATCTATACTTGCCCAAAGCCCAAGACAAGTGAGGGAGATTCACATAACAAACATGATATCCTATCACTATCACCTTAATAGGAAATCCCCACTTTTTATGGATAGGCAAGGTCTACCCGAGGGGACGAATCCTCAATAACCTAAAGGGATGGAAAATTAGGGTTATGGTCAAGATATATTCCCCCCTCTCACTAGTTACCAAAGTCACTAAGTATATGTCTAAAAATCGAGGTTAATGAAGTGCTTGATGTAACTGCCCGAAACAAGACAATATAACATGCATATACAATAATACTAAGTACAAATATGATAATAATACCTCAGTAGACAATAGACAATGACAATAAGTGCTAGCTGATATGAAATTGCAGAAGTCAATATGTTTACAACAACAATTGATAAAATGTAACAACTAGAACAAATACTCCTTAGAAAAGCTTGAAAATACAATGAGAAGATAACATTTACTATTGATAATGATAATAACTTCTCACAAGAAATTTCTAAATTGTTTATCTAGCATTTACGATCAATCATGCAGAAAATTTGCTGCTATTAGAATTCAACAATAAATTTAGTGATCTAGACTAAATTAGTGTTAGAATTAGTTAGTGAAAGCTTCAAAGAAGAGAGTGTAAAAGTGTTTGATGAATCTTCAAACAAATGAGAGATGAGACTAGTGCCTTGAAGGGTTTATGGAGTCAATAGATTTAAAACACTTATTTGGAGAAATAACAATGATTATGATTGTCTAAGAAAATATAAAGTCACTACAACAGAACATGCAATTAACGCCTAAAATAGTGCCATAATTTAGTGTATTTTACTCCATGAATCGAACACCTTTTCTAGCGCAAAACTGGGCACAATATGGAATATTTATGATTGCACCAGATTTAGCGCCAGAATTAGTGCAAAAAAACTACCGCTAGATTTAGCGCCAGATTTAACGCCAGGTTTATCGCTAGGTTTAGCACCAAGAACAATACCAGGATTAGCACCAGGAATAACGCCAAGATTAACTCCAGGAATAGTGATAGGATTAGCGCCAGGTGTAGCGCCAAGTGTTGCTTCCAGTTTTTCTTCTGATATGCCTTCCAATTTTGCTTCCATTTTTGCGTCTGTTTTGGCGTCCCGATATACGTCCAATTTTGCTTCTAATATGGATTCGAATTTTTCTTCCAGTTTGGTGCTAGGAATAGGACTAGGTGTTGCTTCCAGTTTTTCTTCTGATATGCCTTCCATTTTGGCTTCTGGTTTGGCTTCTGATATGGCTTCCAATTTTGCTCCCAGTTTGGCTTCCAGTTTTACATCTAGTTTTTCTTCTAGTTTTGCTTCCCATTTTTCTTCTGGTTTGGGTTCTAGTTTTGCTTCTGGTGTGGCTTCCAATTTGGCTTCCATTGTTGCTTCCTTTCTTGCTTCTTGTTTTACTTACAATTATTAATTTAATATGTTTTATTTCAATTTAATTGGTTAAATATATCATGTCTCTTAAATAACTTATATGATTATACAATAAGCTAGTCATATAGATGCATTTGAAATATTTTATAGGATAACATTTATAAATAATTTTTTAGGGAAACGTACAACCATACAAATTAACAACTTCATTATACTTATTAAATCTCCATCAAAATAGAATCTAAAACATCCAATATATATAGAATAACAAGATAATTATTATAACATGATCATCATCTATAATTAAAACAAGTGAGTCAAATATCTATAATTTAAGTGAATTTGACAACATCCATTATGAGTAGTAAATCAAAACCATCATACGTAATAAATACGCATCCAAAAATCATCAACCACTTTCAATATATAAAAATTGACGAGTCAATATTGATAAGATCATCATCATATATAACTAAAACAAGTGAAAGTCAAATATATATGCCAGTAGATCAATATCATCTGAAAATGATACATGTCCAATAGTCAACATAAGTCAAAGTGATACATCATGTACAAATGATATAAATAAAAATTATAAATTATGTAAGACAAAATGATACAAGTCAATATGATATGTCATGTCCAAATGATATAAGTCAACATGAAACATGTCAAAATGATACAACTCAATAATATACTACTAGAGGCTGTGAAAATTCTACATATGATAGTAACCATGAAAAGAGGCATTATAACAATATATGAAAAATGATCCATGATGCAGTCTATATGATCATGAATGTCACTGGCTGCTACCAACAACTACCTCAACATCATCATCACCATTGTGATCACCATCATCATGATTGTCATCATCGCCATCTACATCGGAAATGGCATCGTTGTCATCTGTATCTGTGTCATCATCATGAGCATCATCTTCCATCTCAACATCAGACCCAACATCATGATCTCGATCTATTTGTTTAGGATGATCCGAATATTTTGGAAGATCCTTGTTCTGCAAAAACAAACATTTAGAATGAAAAGTTATTAGTTATTTCATGCAATGATTAATTTGTATGTTATATATTCAATATTACAACATATGAAATGAAACGATAATCATATTACATCATACCAAAGTGCACATATGATAATATAATATCGAATAAGTTACAACTAAGATGCCATTCCAATGATGTAAAACATTCAACAATTCTAATAAACGTTAGTAAAGATCATAAAAAAATTCTATGCCTAGCCTTGCCTTAACATGCCATGCCTTGCATTGACATGCATTTCTTTGACATGACATGCCTTGCCTTTCCTTGACATGACATGCCTTGCCTTGACATGTCATGTCTAGCCTTGCCATGCCTTGCCTTGACAAGCCATGCCTTGACTTCATATGTCTTGCCTTGACTGAAGAAATTTGACATGTCATGTCTAGCCTTGCCATGCCTTGCCTTGACAAGCCATGCCTTGACTTCATATGTCTTGCCTTGACTGAAGAAATTTCCTTGATGCCTCTTCTCATAAATCTCAATAAAGCAATCTCACCATGGAAATATTTATGTGCAACCGAGCTCTTGAACCAAGTTTGGAATTTCAATATGTACTCACCATGTTGTACATCTTACCATGGCATTGGCCATCAAGATCTAGGCTTGGAGTTCGAATCTATAGAAGACATTGATATATCATATCTTCAAAGAGACCACATTTAATCTCAATATCTCATCATCATTATGCATTAATCATTTGAGATTATTCCATGGTATGTAGGGGAAGACAAGAACAATAATGAATTTAGAGTTCATGACCTACCATGGTTGTTCACTTCCATAAAGGACTACAAAAAAAAACAAGTTAAAACTCCATGGATATACAATATAAAACTTACAACACAAAAGGGAAAGAAAAATTCTCAAGGATTAGATACAAGGACATGACAATGTAACATTATGTACATACATTAACCTTCTCGAACACAGTATCAAAATTCATTCTCCATGCATATAGCTTCTAACATGTATCAATTCAAAATGTGCTCACTCACTCATAAAGCATCCATTCCTTATATAATTCATGAAAGGAAAGTTCTCAGAGTTACAAAGATAAAAAATATAAGGAGATGGAGTATGGAATTCAAGCTACAAATGAAAAGGCCATGTCAATATCCCATCTTAAAGTTGCACATGGATTTCAAAAATTAGAATTCATCTTCATACATGATTGATGATGGATATTTAAATTCGAATTCAAAAATATCAAGGAGGCAACCTTAAAAGATCAATAAACCCTACTTTGTTTTGAGCGAGCCCAAAGTCTGGATAGTGTATATATAGTATAGGTCAAGTTTACTAAGTACCCATAGCAATCAATCTACAATGAATGTTTCTTCTCATTTAAAATTCAAATGAATCATTGTTATTTCCAAAGAGACAAATTTGCACATTTCTCAATCACCCTAACTTCACTTTATCACAACCCTAACTCATGTGAATGTGGTCATTGAGATCTAAGGTGGGGAGGAAGCAACTTAGTGTTTTCATGATGACTTCAGCTATCAAAATATAAAAGATGGGGAGGTCATGTCAAGTCAAGAATGAAATCATAACAAGTATAAATCCATCGAGCAAACTCAAATTGGCATGCACAACAACCACATGGCTGCTGTGCATGCCAAATTGGCATACATAGCAACCACAATGGCTATTGTGCATGCCAAATTGGCATACATAGCAACCACAATGGTTGTTGTGCATGCCAAATTGGCATGCACAACAACCACATGGATGTTGTGCATGCCTGAGTTTCCAAAGATCGAAGCCTAAACCCTTGGGATGATTGTAGACAATTTGATTTTGTCAAAGATTTTAAGTATTGATATAGCCAAATTTAATGTCAAGAGAAGGTAAACAATGTAATTATGAGTTTCCAAAACTCAAAGCCTAGCACCCTAAGATGATTGAAGAAAAGTGATTGATTCTATTGAAGAGTCTACATATTTTCAGAACCCAAGTTAACATCAAGCTAAGGTAAAAAGTATAAGTGTCAACTATCTAATTTTTGGTATACTGGAGAAACATTTAATTGTTAAAAAATATCAAGAAGCATAACAAGGAAGACTTGCATGGAGAAATGTAAAAAGAAATCAAATACCAAGGAAAATCCCAACACCAAAATTGAGTATAGAGGAATGAGTTAATATCAGAGATAGAATAATAATAGGCACGAGATTCTTACTTATTTTATCAAAGGAATAAGTAGAGTTGGGTAGACCCCGAGTAAAAAGACAACATCTAGCAAAGAAGATTAATCAAATACTAAGATGGTAGCTAGCTTTAATAGAATTGAACCTACAAAACCTTCTAAATTGTATGCCAATCCTAAAGTGAATGACACATTCCAAAAATATAATTGGTTGGAATACTTCAATAGGCATCAAGGGTTTGATGATGGAATTTACATTGAATTTGCACTTAATTTCCAAAACTTGGAGGAACAAGAATACATGACCATAGTTAAGGGCTTACAAGTCCAAATCAATGAACCTATGTTGGTGATAGTTATAATAATCTCTATGGGGTTTCCATGGGAAAAGGAGGAAAGGAAACTAGCCTTATATGCAAAAAGGATCTTCCTCGGGTCCTATGAAACAATGGAAGAGAACAAGAATGGTTTTAAGAGAGAGAATTTTCCCTCACCGAGAGATGAGGTAGTCTTGCACATAATGAAATACATAACTTGTGATGAAAGGAATAACATGGTCTATGCATTTCACTTCAAATTGTTACATCATTGAAGACATTTTCTATCAACATACCTGAAAAGAACTTGAGCATTCCTTATTGTTTTTTATAGTCTCTAAGAGAAATGAGTTCTAAAGTGTAGGTAGGAAAGGTGGATGCATTATCCCACCATGGGATTATCAAGTTAATTGTACATGATACATTGGATGGAAAAAGTTGCAAAATCACTTGGGATAAGTTATTAACCATTAGAAAAGAAGAATTATTGTCCCTGCAAGATAACCTGAACCAAGAGGCAACCCAAAAGAATCTAGGAAGAATACAAATATTGGAGGCAAGACATGTATGAGAAAAAGAGGAGAACACACAAGAAGAACGTGTATTCAAAGGAATCATCTATAGGTTCAATATATCATGGCCCTTGATACAAATATAATGGATGTACTACTTTGGTACGATCCACTTCAAAGGTCGTGGCTTTCTTCTTCAAGTCAATAATGGATTTGTTATCAAAGGGTGAGTCTATACCCAACACAGTAGGAGAGGGATCCTTCTCATCCACAATTTCGATGACTTTGAAATCCACATATGTTTTCACACCTGCCAAGTCAACCCCACATCCTCTAATCTCCCATTACAAAAAGGTATGTATTGAATCACCATGCACAACTATATTGGAGAATAAGCTAGCTCATTAGGCTTCCCCATTGCCTCCCAAGACTTTTTAGGAATGATATTTACATCTAATCCCACATCCAACATGGAATCTTTAATGCCATAGACATCTAAGTGAAATTCTCTCCTTGTTCTTTTATTTTTACTTTTTACTCTATGGGAGTCTCTTTCAAGTAGATTGGTTGATATAGGAACCTTATCATCTTCTTTACCTTCTACCAAATGTTTATGTCAGCTATGCAACTTCCTTGTCAAATATTCATCATCAAGAATATTAGAAAACAATGAAACCATTTGTACACAAGTTCAATAGAATTACTTTGATCTTTTGTAACTAGCACCCTTCTACAACTAAAAATTTCTTTTGTAGAACTTGGAACATGACCCTCGGGTCCTTATGTAAATCTTAGAGTGATAGGAATAGACATTGAATATGTCAACATCTTGCAAGAATGCCTTTTGTTGCAAAACATCAAACTCAGGCACACCCTGACCAACCTTTTTAATATTACCGGGTATGATATTGCTAGTATCTACCCCAATATTAACATCTCATATGGTCACAACATAAATAATGGGTCTAGAATATTCAATATTCATCCTATGATTTGATTTTTTTAGATTTTCAATTCTCTACCTTGCGCAAGCCTCCCATATCTTGATAAGAATAAGACAATATTCAATAACGTGACCATTAGCCTTGTAGTCATTACACCAAGGCCATTAGGGAAGGGGGTATTCATGGGAAAGATGTCCCACCTCATCACAATTGTAGCACCTAATTGGTCTAGTCATTCTGTCACTCATACTTCCTCTATAACCTCATCTTTGACCTCTACGTCTACCACTGTCTAGCTGTGAATTATCCACCACTCTAAAATAATATCTTTCCATTCTTCAAACCATAGAATCCAAATCTATACACTTGTCTTTACTATGTGTACTAACACCATAAAATTCACAATAAATAGTGTTAGGGAATAGATAATAATTTTGCAATATAGGATAGTGTTGCGAAATATGCCCATATGTGCAATAGATATCATAGTATTCCCCTTGTTATACTTTTTGAAATGAAGTTGTATTATGAAACAATGTTACATGTTGAAAGGGAATTGTTATAGACACCTACTCAACTCCACCCATAGGTCTTCTTGGAAAAGGACCACTAGGAGAAATTTGTGTAACTCCCCCTTGACTCAAGGGACATTTGTTTTCATTATGACCTTCTATTTTACAATTAGTATGCCATAGAGGTTCCCTTCCAATATTGGTTTTGGTAAGCTCTTGGATTTTTTAAATAAGATTTGTGATCTATGTATTAACTTGAGACAACTTGAGAGTTGCTCTAGTTATTGCAACCTTGGTGTTACTAGGATTCCCTTCCATCGACTCAATTCTTGTTGCATGTTCCAATGCTCCCTTAGGAGTCCCAATATTCTGTTGCATCAATGGAAGAAATACACCAATGAACCATTCCTTGATTTGGGTGCATGGATATGAAAGGCTAACCTACTCATCAAGTCTCTAAATTACTAGGCATACTCCCAAGTAATTTCCCCTACCACCCATTTGATATTTTTTAACTTTTCCATACTTTGTTGTTTGGACTTTGGTTGTTGGAATTCCATTACAAATTGTTGTTTGACTTCAATCAGAGCTAATCCCCTTATGAATAGTCTATAAATTTCATGTACTATTATAATTCTCTGTCCATGGGGTTATTTGGAATTCTAATAACTTATTTGCATTAGTGGTGCCTTTAGCTCTCCATATGGATTCATAAAGAAAACAATGTTATTATGTTTCATGTCACATGTTTTTAAACAAAGTAAAAAACGACAAGACAACTTGTCATGTAGCGGGTAATTACTAAGCATATCTCACCTGATGGTAAAATCACACCTCCCGATCGACGACTTCTACTCGCTTTCTCCCCTTGACCTACCTACCTTTATCGACAGAGGGGGGTCCAAAAAGTAGTTTTCCTTAATTCGGCCCCATCTAACGTGGCATTCCCTCGTCATTTTAGACTGGGACATGTAAATCACACCTCCCGATCGGGACGACTTCTACTTTTCTCCCTTGACTCATTTTACCTTTAGGAATGCATGAGGGGTCCAAAAAGTGTTTTCCTTAATTCCCATCTAACGTGGCATTCCTCGCCATTTTAGAGACCCCCGCGATTACCACATATCGCCCACCCTCCCTTTGAAATCATCTAACCCGCTCCCTTTACCGCTCACCTTTCTCGCCTTTACTCCTACTCTCCCTTCACAACACTTGTCCCATCCATTAGACATTACACTTCCCCAATTATCGTTAGCAATCCCTTAATAGTTTTGCGCCCCTAACAAATATCCCTTCAAGCTATAAAAACTCAACATTCCCCCCCCCATTACACCATTTTTCTGCATGTGATTAAGTTAAATACTAAACAAGCCGATCAAAGCTAAACTATGGAAATGCAATCACCATCACCTGCTATCAAATATCACCATTTTATCGATAATTACAACATTGTTAACCTATCCTACTGTTAATTTTCTATAATGGATCCTAAAGGAAAGACTCTTGACATCTCTGAAAACCTAATGGTTCCCCCTCCAATTTACCTTGACCACATCCCCCTGGAAGAAAGACATTACAAAGTTGCATAGCCTAAGTGTGAATTCGATTTATTCAAACTACACTGCTGGATAAAAGATAATTTCCTTGACCAGAGTGACGAAATTGGAATCTAGGAATCCAATTTACCCCTCTACATGTTTCCTCAAACCTACCACTTCCCTGAATTGATCCTAAAATTCCAAGCCAATTATCTGCCAAGCCAAAGAGCCATTGTATACCACAATGGCGAAGTTCTGTTTACAATTACCCCTAAGACCATTAACCAAATGTTGCAGATCCCTCAGAATGAATCCACCACCCCTTTCTCTATTGAAGCCCTTAATGAATTATATTAGAAATTAAATTTTCCCCAGAGAGCCCGAATTTTTGAAATTTTCCTCCCTGAAGATGCCCAATTTCCTAAGAAAAATCCAACTTGCCCCTCTACTATTTTTCCAAAGAAGGCTAATCATATTGTCTCCATGTTCTCATGTCTATTAGGATACTATTATGATGAATGGGTAGATGAACCTATTTTAGGTTTTCTGTCCATTTTCTCTACAGAATAAAAGGTTTCTATGAATTTCAATTTCAGTCAATTCTTGGCTGACAATATTCATGAATAATTCCTTAAGTTTCAAACTGAAGGACTATTCAAGTATGCTTCCATTTTTGTTTATATGTTCATATTCTATCAAGCAAACAAGTTTCCATTTGCACTCCAAAAGATGAATGAACAAGGAAGCCCACACTTAGTCATAATTTGGACTTCATTGGTGAGAAAGAACTCAGTGGAGTACAGTTTCAAATATTTTATTCATCAATTCATTTATCCAACTAATTGTTTACTGAGCAACAATACAAAACCCAGGGTTAGTGATTAAATTCAAAAGGTTTTACATCTAAATGAGCAGGCCAAGACAGGTGACTGGTATTTATACCAAAATTACACAGAAATAAGGGTGTATGGATGTGAGCTGCCACCATACATGTTGCCTAAATACCTCCCAATGAGGATTTTGGCATTAGAATACATAAGACAAATGATTAATTCAGATGAAATCCACTTTGTAGCAGCCAAGAAGAAATATCACTTCAGAATTAAAAATCATATAGGACCGTTTATTTGCAACAACAGAGCAACATGTGAAGAAAAAAACACCCTCTTAAAACAAATGAAGTTTCTTCTAAGATTTACTTGGTCATATGACCCATTCAACATTATTTTTGAGTTAAGGATAAAATAAAAGACCACTCCTTATGTGCATACACAAAGGCTAGAGATTGAAAAATACATGAACCAGGCTGAGTGGGAAGAGAACACTTTGCAAGAAGCAGAAGAGAAACTTATGTCTATGACCACTTCATAGTCCATCACACCTCAAAGACAAGCAGAGAAAATATGAAGGAATGAAGACTCTCCTTCAGTCACAAAGGTCTTAGCAGATGAATTTCAAGTCTATAGGAAGAAGACTAAAATCAATCTTGAAGCAGGTTTTCTTAAAGAGGGAGAAGTGCAGGATAAAATAGTCTTAAGAGGACCACATTCTTCAGCAAAATCAACCAGCCTGTTTACAAAATCTCCATCATCATCAGCTTCACAAAGGAATCCAGACACAGATCAAAGATCTGAATTAATCCATGGAGAAAAGGAGTCAAGTATTTTTGATAAGTATAAGGAGATTAAGCAAAAGAATGAACTTCTAAAAAGAAACACTTATACTCAATTTTGGAAACAAAATTCTACGTCTCAACACATAATTTTGTCATCTTTTGACATGGATAAGGGAAGAATGCAAATGGAATTCTTACAGGCACATGTCCCCTATCCAAAGACAACAAATGATTACAAGAAGACTTCATTTGAATTTGATACAAAGGATATCCATCCTATTGATCAGATGGATATTCACAGACAAATAGGGGAAATGATTTATTCAACACTAAAAAACACTGCAATAACAACTTCCAAATTACAAGTATCACTGACCAATATCCAATCTCAATTGAAGATTGAAAAGATCTCTTATTTGGCCAAGGATAATAAAATTAAATCATTATAAGAATTTGTACTCAAGATTGGATATGACCCAGCTAATGTCAAAGCAACAGAAGAATTGATTAAGAATAAGAATGTTGATATAGAAGCACTCAGGAAACAATTAAAATTACCAACAATAGAGGATTCACAGACTAAAGAGGTGGCTGAGACAGAGAGCCAAAAAGAAGAAATGCTCAATTTGATTATGGAGAAAAATGCATAGATTAGGGAAATGGAAGCAAGATGGATAAGCTGACCAAGGAAAAAGAGCATAATGCACAAATAGCCATAGTTCCACTAGATGCAATTCCTCTTACAAAGATAAGAAAAACATAAGTTTATATATCAACATCAACCCCAACAAAAAATTCATATGCCTCAGATAAATTGGTGAAAGCTATGGAGTACATGTCCATACAAGGAGTAGAAATCAAAAGGTTACACGAGCAAGTAAATTCATTACAGGAACAAAAAACAAGGATCGAGACTTCTCATCAAGCCGAAGTACATAAATATCACAGGCTTAGTCAACTAATACAACAATTAGGATAAGAAACAACAATGGCTAATACCTTAGCCCAAGCTAAGGAAAATATATGGATAGACATCGATAAATCCATGACAAAGATTTGGCCCTCTATACAGATTATGTTTGAGCAGCATGAGTTAATTCAGAAAGCTAGAGGAGCCACTAAAATAATTAAGGAATAATTGGGAGAAAAGCCAATAGAAGCCACAAATATCATTAGGTTTCTAAATTCTAAAAACAAACAAGAGTTAGAGGAGCTAGAGATAGAGGATAGAATTGCAACTATCCTGGAAATAAAAAAGGTTCTAACTAAGAAAAGCCTCATGTTGCAGTTGGAAGAAAAATGTCAGGTTATGGAAATATGTGTGCAGAGGTTCTTCAAAAAATTTGAGGTACTAAATAAGAAAGGGATACCTGGTTTATTAGTGCTAAATGACAAGTTAATTACCTTGTCTGATTATAACCAGAAGTTAACGACAGTGGAAAAGGAAAATTCAAAATTCGTAGGAATACAAGGAAGCATCACTGGGAAATCATTCTTGGAAGCATTGGAGTTTGACTTGAACATTAAGGATGAGATCAAACACATTTTCATCACCAAGCCTACTTTTTCCAAATACACAGAGGTGGATGAAAGTTATAGGAAATTACTCAAATTGTCAATCCCAAGTGAAAACAGGTGGGATAAATTGTGCGAGTTATTTGAGTAAAGATGTGTTCTACTTTTTAGCAGCAAGGACCAACAACGCAACATGACTCAAAGGATAGATCATCAACATATACCATCAAAACAGTGCCAAAAATCTGAGCAGATATAAATAGTCCTATATTTTTGTGATAAGAAATAGATTTAGTTTAGATATTCCTAAATATATCCTAATAAGTTATGACAGGATATTTTGTAAATAAATTTATAAATACTTCTCATTTCGAAGTATGAGGGGTCGATTTTTTCATCCAAGAAGGCTATTGTACAATTCAAGTGGATTGATCAGTAATAAAGAAGGCTCTTTCACAAGATTCTTGTGTCAAACTATTGCTGAAGTTCATATATCTGTGTTTATGTTTTACTTTCTCTGTTTATCATTCTTATGTGTTTCTAATCTGAATTATTCAAGAGAAGGTTGAAGAACAAAATTTATATTAATATACTATGCTTTTGAATTTGGATAATTTCTATGTTTTCAACTGAAATCAAGTAAATGAATTCTTAATTGCTCTTTTACTTAATGGAATTTCTTTCACTTCTTCCTATTCACTTCACCCAGATTTACAAGATCCAATTAGTTTAACTCCCTTTCCCTGTGAAGAAACTTTATAAAAACTGAAATGAATCCCTATTTTTCAGAGACAGACTCCATAGCCCAATGGTAATTTAAGAATTTAATCAACCAAACAATTCAAATCAAACAAACAAACCCTGAACTAGCATAACTAGTCTAATATTTTAATCCAAACAAATCTAAATCTTATAGACAGATCCCTCTCTGAAGCTGGGAGGGATAGATCCCAACTTCCAAAGTGGTTGTGTGGTTACCTCTATCATTTCTTCTACAACCTCTAGAAATCACAGAGCGATAACACTCCAGAAGTTGTGTATGACCAAAGCCCACATGACCACGGTGCCCAGTGTTGAGGAAAATATATGAATTGATCTTACTCAAGCATTTTCAGACTTTACTTGGCTAAAGTAAAGTATATGGGAATATCACCCTATGTTTATATCCAACAAAAATAATATCCTAACTCACAAGTATTAATTACGAGTGCTTAGGCTAGTCTTTTATCAACAAAAAAGCTTGCTGGAAATTCACTTTTTATGTGTTTTTTGAATATATGAGTTGCTGAAATAAATATAAGAACAGAAGTAAAGACACCAAGGTGATAATCAAGACAATTGAGACATAAAACAATCCTTTATTTCATTCCAATTCACCAAAGATTCATTTTCTTTGCAAAATCTCATAATTAAATCTTGAACCAAAGTCAAACTTAGACATCCTCGATGGAACATACAAAAGGACCTCTGACAGAAAACCAAAACTGAACTCTAAAAGATGGATCAACTTGCCACATATTTCTGCCCACTCGACTTTGTACAATAGCCTTTATCAGTCATGAAAACTAATTCACAAACAAACAAGTTTACACATACTATCAAAGATAGATCAACACCTCTGAAGAACAAGTGTCTGAATGATTTGATTTAGCCCTGAATATTGCTGTCTACAATAAGACCCTTCTATCATAAAAGAAAATTAGGCTATGATGAATATATGAATGAATGAAAACTAAATTCTCTCAACATAAACTCAAAGATAAAACCTTAGTATGCTTCTGCTTTTATCCTTCTCTTGTTCCTCCCCTTTCTTCTTCTTTTAACAAATCATAATTGGTTGGAGTAGTTGAAACGATTCATTAGTTAAGCTAACTAAAGACTCAACTAACTTTAGTTAGGGGGGAAAAGTAATAATCATAATAGGGTCATAAATAAATAATAAATAGTAGGTCGCCCCCCTTGTGACTCCCTTTCGTTCATAACAATCATAACAATTGATTGGTGTTCTATATGCACTAAAAACACACTAAAAAAACCCTCAATTAAATTTTCAACCTGGGGTAAGTAAACTTAGAATTGTAGAAAAATATATGCCAAGGTAGAAGGGATGGTAGTAGTATATTCTAACTAAGGAAGTGGCTATCTAAGGCTAATCTATTCAAGCAAAGCTATCTAATGAGCAAACCCTGTTACACATCAAAATTACTCAACTGGATAAGTGTCGCATATTCCTCTCAATTGTCGTAAGTGTTGCAACTTCCTTACAACTTTCGCAAGTGTCGCAAGTTGGTCACAAGTGTCGCAAATGTTGTTTAAGCATACTGCCATAATGAAGACACTAAGGAGGCACTTAAAACATCTCATGTACTTGATTTGAAGAAGAAGAACTGGTCAGCTGAAGTCACAGAACTCTTAACACCTGAGAAGAGCTTTCAATCAAGAGTTTTGAGGGTGAACGCTCCCCTAAATCAGCCTTA
>SNQJ01S0027592.1:90344-131362 GCA_010110895.2 Picea sitchensis
CTAAGGAGGCACTTAAAACATCTCATGTACTTGATTTGAAGAAGAAGAACTGGTCAGCTGAAGTCACAGAACTCTTAACACCTGAGAAGAGCTTTCAATCAAGAGTTTTGAGGGTGAACGCTCCCCTAAATCAGCCTTAGGAGTGCTGGCGCTCCCCTATAAGGCCTCAGGGAGCGTTATAATGCCTCCTCACCCCTCTGAAGGAGCGCTACTCACTTTTGAAGCGCTGACGCTCCCCTTAATCTTCTCAGGGAGCGTTCCAGCGCTCTGATGCCCCTTTTGAAGGAGCGCTTCCTAATCTGGGTCAGTTGTTGGCCCGTTGAGGAGAATAAGGAAAGGATCTTTCGAGATTAGAAGGAAGTTGCATTCGAATTCTTGGTTTCATCAAGAGATCCCTAATCTAAGGAGGAGGTTCCTCAACTTGTTCTAAAGATAACTCAATAGGTTAAGCTCCTCTCAACCTATATAAGCAAGCTCTATGATGGTGGAAAGGGGGAAGAATTTCTAGCATGAAACCTATGATCTCATAGGAAACACACAACCAGCCAGAGGAGAGTGATCGGTGAAACTGCTGTTATCCAGGTTGTGGATATTTCGAGCAAGGGTTAGACGAAGGGGACTTGATGAAGCTGTCGCATTCGCATCTACAATTGTAAGTACTGATGTCGTTATTCTCATTAATATGACACGCTTGGCCTGTTTCTTTCTAGTTTGTGTCTGATGTTACATGAACTTATCATTGATAGATAGATCTATTTTCAAGCTAATACCAATAGAGTAGGAAGTAGTCGTATCTTGTCTGTCTGCAGAACTCAGCGAAGAGCAAAGGATCGGAGCGCAACTCAGAGTGTGCAGGGACAAACGTCGATAAAGAGGTACTTTTGTTATCCTTCCTTCTCATGAATTAGTTTTGATAGATTTGAAAGAAAGTTAGTGTCCACGTTAAGCACTTTTCTGTCGAGAATTAAGGTCAATCTCTTAGAGGCGATCTACCTGTCTGCAGGGAGATTTTCCTACAACAAAAATTGGTGACTCCGCTGGGGAGATAGCCTCAAATCGAAACCTCTTGTTTCGATTTCTCCTCATTGACCTAGTTCTATCCCTTGATTGTTTTAGACCTGATTCACTCCTCTTTTCATTGGTTTCATGAGATGATTGGCTCCCTACCCCATCATACTCAGCATAATTGTCGGAATTGGATTGCAATTTTTTGATTTTTTTGACATTTTTGGGAATTTTTAGACCTGGCGCCCCTGTCCTAGTGTTAAGAGAGCGCCAACGCTCCTAATAGCTTTGCACAGAGAACTATAACTCTCCTTTCCTTTGGCAACAGAGCGCCAACCCTCTTTGGCTCAAAAAACCTTCCAGAATTGCTTTTTCTCGGTTTTGCCTCTGTGTCTCTTCTGCCGAGTAACCTTGTGAGTCAGTGTTTCTTCCATTTCAACCTTGACATATGTCTTCTTGAAGAACAAACACCGTAATAGTTGGATTTTGTAGCCTTCTTCACTATTGTTATTAAGTTTTTCTGTTGATTGGAGTCCAAGACCCATGCATTGTCTTTCTCTCTGTTCAACTGAGTAAAAACCCTAGTGAAGGTCATCGAAGGCCTGCAGACCCCTTCATATGAATTTTAGTCAAGATCATTGTTCTTCAACTTTTCCTTTTGGGTGTGAAATTTGTTTTCTCTTTGATTGTTTCTTTTCTTTCTCTTTTTGTTTTGATTGCAACGAAAGGGTGCATTGTTTGCATGACTTTTGTTTGTGCTAGTTTGATTTCCATTCATACAAAGATAATTAGCAAGACGAGCATTGTGTTGAATTGATCTTTACTCATATACAAACAATGAAACAACATCTCCATGATTGATTGTGCATATTAGAAGGTATCTCAAAAGTTTTAGCATCACATCAGGATTTGATTGAGAAAAAGAATTGTTTGAGGACACTTTGTATTCGTGCTTGTTAAGTGAAAATAACTCTCTCTCTCCCTTAGATAGATGTTCATCGAAAAAGAATGAATGCTTATCATCTCTGATGCATTTTTTGGGACCGAGTCATAATTCCATTTGTTTCACTTCCATGCACCCCTTTTTGCGTAAAGAACAGCCATAAGAATCAATGCTAATTAAAAATTATCTAGAACTTTTTCTTTTCTAAGATCCTCCACCAACAGTAGAATAGCCTTAGTACTTTGGATTAGGGCTGTGAGAATAACTCTCCAAAGTTTCCGAAACAAACAGTATCATCCTGAGTTAGGGAGAGTCAAATCCAATCATCGTATAAGTCTGCCTGGGATCCCCCTCTCACACAGGGGTTACGCATGAGGTCGCATTCGGGTAAGCTATGGGGACTAACCCTCCGTGGTTTAACTGATTGTGGTGGTCAGATCGTATTATGGGGGTCACTTTGAGGTAAATCCACAATTACTACGTGGAAGCCTTTTAGTTGATTTCGGGCTTGATACCCTGCCCGTACGTTCCGATCGGACTGTCGACTGTTCCCGCCCAGGGGCTGACTGCGAATTGGTAACCTTAGTAGCCATAATATTTAGGGTCTTAAACAAGGTGACGGTGACGGGAAGTCTCACCGTACCTGGGTAGACATTGGTCAAACTCACTCGGGCTCCTTGGAGGGTAAATCCACAATTACTGCGTGGAATCTTGCACCAAGGCATAAGTCCATTAAGCAGGTTTCCATTGTAACTGTTCCACCCTATCCCCACCCCTTCTGGACTTGATCACGCGACGTTGGATTTCATCACCAACTAGCACGGTCATCAAAAGAAGGTCCTGTTTGCTTGGTCGTGATTCTTAGATTTTTTTAGCGTGTGCTGTTTCTTTTCGCTAGTTGGCCATAGATTTCTTTCGTCGACTCTTCTTCGCCAACATCGACCCTCCATGACGCTCGTGGAGGCTACAAGGACTTCCTCTAGAAAATATGGAAGGAAAAACCCCTTTACCCCCTCATTCTATGGAGGAATCTCCTCAACAGAGCGAGGTTCAAAACACTACAACTTCCCAGGAAGAAGTTCCCATCCCTTTGGAGAATTTTCAAATTGTTTCAGAATCTCCGGAAGCTTACTGCATTCCGGAAGGATACGAACGACAGATCCTCCACCTGAATTCTGCTGGAGAATTTGTTGTCATCAATCCTGACATTCCGACTGGGTCTCCTCAAAACCCTTTAGCCAATGACCCTTTTTGGACCACAGACATTGTTCGGAGTCCACCACGCTTGGTGCGAGATATCTATGGAACAGGGGAAGGTGCTGACGCACCTTTTTCCTACACCGTACCTCCAAATCATTTTACTGGTGCCACCACTTTTTTAGCCACACCACCCATTGGTCCAAACATACCGTTCGTTGGCCCAAGGTCTACTATTCCCCTCCAGATGGCTCAATCTACGATAGTCCCTCACATCCCAACTATTCCCGCCGGTAATCCGGTGGTCAACCAAGCCACGATCGGCACACTTGTAACGCCGAGACCTACACTCCCTTTTGGGTACAGGGCACTAAATGATTTTACTACCACTACCCAAGTTATACCAGGAAGTTCCATTCCTATCCAACAACCTAGAGGGACCGGCCTTGGTGGTCCTAATCCGCTCGGCGACACTAGTCAATCATTTACGTTTGGCTCTCAAATCTCAGGAACTCTACCTCAAGCTGGGGGGCATCCTCCCACCGAAGGACAAATTCCATTCAGGGGGCACCCTCATGCTGGGGGGAAACCTCAAGTCGGAGTCCACCACCAACCACATGGACAAAATGTGTCTACCGCACCCAATCCATGGAACGTTCCTTTTTCAGGAAACCCACAGTTCCCGACAGGACAAAATTCTCAGGCTCCGCAACAACCTCCTTATGGAAAAATGCCCAACCCAACCCATAACCCTCAAAACCCATCCAGTTATCCTCCGCTCACACATGCTTCTCAAAACACCTCAAATCCTGCGTACCTTGGTCAAAACCAACCTCATATGAGAGGGCCCACTAGTTATAATTATCCACACAACCCGGTAATGGGCCCCACTGGTGTCCCTCTGCCACACCAACATTACCCACAGGTTAACCGACAACTACCTTTTCTAGCTACCCTGGATCTTCCAGACTTTTCTCGGTTAACGAATGATCCCATTTATCATTCTCCGGTTTGGCCAGCTATTCCAGCTAAACTTCCTTCTGATATCCCAAAATTCGACGGAAAGTCCGGAGAAGACCCGAACAACCACGTGATGACTTTCCATTTGTTGTGTTCATCCAACTCCCTCATGGACGACTCTATTCGGTTGCGTCTTTTCCAACGAACACTTACAAGTTCTGCAACAAAATGGTATATTGAATTACCATGCGCATATTTTCACGATTTCAACTCCCTCTCCATGTCCTTCCTCACACACTTCCAACTGCCCATTCGATACGAGACGGGTACTGAACTATTAACCTCCCTTCGTTAGACAACTTCCATACACATCTCCGATCATATCCATGAATGGAGACGACGACGAAGGCTAATCAAAGCGGTCATTCCCGACCAATTATTAGCGGAATGGTTCACGAAATCATTGTTACCCCAGATCGCTCGTGATGTTTCCATGGGCGGCGTAGTCACCGAGGAAGAAGCCATCGCCCGAGCTTAGTACTTAGACTTAGTTTATTCACAATCCGGTACTCTGTACAAGTTGATACCAAATGCTACCCATGCCACTAACGATCCATCCAAACCATCGACTGCTTCGCACGCGGATGGAGTTATTGGCTCCGTCAAAACCCAATCTACCACCCAGTCCACTGGAACGATTCAACGGCCCGCTTCGACGGCTGCTCCCAGTTCGACTGCACCCTCTTCTACCCCCCCTCAAACTCAGGTCTCTGATGTGAATGTGGTCCAATCAACCCCTTCACAACAACTTGGGGGTAAGAAGAAAGCGAGAAACAAACCAAAGAAGAACAATAACAATGAACAACCCAAAACCCAACCGCAAACTCCTGCTACTGGAAAACAACCACAGCGAAAACCAAAATTCCCATGTCTCATTTGTGGTGACGATCACTACACTCGAGATTGCCCACACCGCGATGAAGTGGCCAAACTTTTCAAGGGAAATTCGCAACCCGCCGTGCTTACTCAGCCTTTTTCGCAACAACAATCTTTGGTTGCACAAACCCCCACGCCGGGGGGCAGTTCCAACCAACCCCATGATGAGGCCTCGACAAGCGCCCACATTTACATGTTTAATGGGGTTAATCTAACCACTCGCTCTGCGACATATGACATGCCAGTTAAACCTGATAAATCGAAAACTGCTAACGGTTCTGCATCAGACCCGTTACCATCCTCTGTTAATCCTCCATCTATTAGCCCTCCATCCGGGCCACTTCAGATTGAGAAACCTTCTTTTGACTCTATCTTACGCCCTCCTAAGAGCACCATCCGGAAATCCACTTTCAATCCTAATTCACGGGCTGCCCAAAATTACAATATTGTAGAAGATTTTCCCAAGCCCCATGTGCCATGTCCGCGTTGGAAGTTCTAAAACACTGTCCCAACCAACGTAGAACACTCTTAGCTGCTATCAGTGCTTTTGATCCTGATTCATCAAACAACCTCACGTTTAATCTGGATGATCATCAACCGTGACTCTCCCACCAGCTAGCTTTCCAGATCGATGTTGTTGTTCACAATCAACAAATTCATCGAACTATCCTGGATGAGGGAGCCTCTACCTGTGTCATGTCTATAGCCTATTGGAAAGGCTTAAAATCACCTGCCCTTAAAAAATCCCCTACGATGTTACGCGCTTTCGATGGACGAGGTTTTCATCCTCACAGATTATTACAATCCCTAGCCGTTCAATTAGGCGGCAAAACTGTTACCGTTGATGTCGAGGTGGTCGATGCTCCCCTTGATTACAACCTATTACTCGGAAGAAGTTGGTTCTACGCTATGACTGCCGTCGCCTCGTTGGTTTTTCAATGTGTACAATTCCCCCATCAAGGTAAAATTGTCACCGTCGATCAACTTGATTTCTGTACACCCGATGCTCGCATTCCTGCCACCAACAACATTCCTTTTTTGGGAGACCACCCGGTTATGTATGAAAGCGTTGGTGTTGGCTTATTGAAAGATTCTAGCCTTATGGGTACTTTCCCTACACCACTTCCACCTACCACGCATCATATGGCCGCCGTCAATATGATCTCGACTATGCCTTATCAATCCTTGGAATCATCTGATCCTTGGATTGTACCTAGTCCTTTGGAATTCGATGTGCTCAGTGACGCCATGCCACTCAGCCCAACCGAGGCCGCATACGTAGCTATCCAATCTACCTCTCCCTCTCCCAACATTTCACATTCATTGGCACCCGATGCTTACTCGGTGCCCTCGTGGTTGGATTCTGATCATAATCTGGACCAGGGGTCAAAAAAATGCTCAATTTTCAAAGTGCTCAGAATGCAACGAAAACGGTACCATTGCGTCCGTCTCGTTCTCCTGATTCCGGCGGTATATTTACTTTCGCAAACGGAGTCCGTATGGAGAAGTTATTGAGGTCTGTTCGCCGAGCCAAACAGGGAAAATTTTGATGCTGACTGGGCAGGCCGTACAGCTGACGTGGCACATGCTGACGTCAGCATCCACGTGGCGTCCGTACACTGACTTGGCAGTTGTTGACTTGGAGCATTTTAATTGGATGACGGTTGGCGATTTAAATCGTGACACGTGGCATCTTATTTTGGCGAATAATAGGGTGCCACGTGGCCCAATCAAGGGCTGCCACGTGGCACCCCGAATTTGGTTATGTGGTTGTTTAAAACTTATATGGAGGCCAAGGGGTTCGACCCCCGGACCTCCCACTTGGCAACGACTTCACATATTCGCGCTAGCCATTAACTCGCTAGTTGTTTCTTAACACATGTACGGGTTTAAAAATATTTAATGTGGCTGTTTGAAAGGAGTGGCGGGGGTTCGGGCCAGGGCTTAGCCCCGGCCCGAGGTTCTATCGGACCCCATATAACCATCGCCAAGTATTTGTGCGCGGGGAATTAGTCAAGTGATAGCCACGGTTTTATACGCCGAGTCACATGACCATTAAACGGAGTATAATATACGCGCGGGATTATTTAACATATGGTTTCATATATTTTTAAAATGGTTATATATAAATGCGCGGATTTATATGGGTTTCCAATGGTTCATAAGTATTACATACATTTGATATATAACCAAGCTATACCATATGTTTTAACCGTGTTTTGTTTGTTTCGCGTGGGGTTTGAAACCCCGACTGGTGGTTTAAAAATGGAACCCGTGGGTTTTGTATGCGCGGGATTTTTATTTTGGTTTTTAAAAACTTTCAAACGGTTCATATGCATTCGGTTTGCCACATGTCAAGATTTTGTTCAACCTGGCAACTTAGCCCTTTTTGGGCGCGCGAGAAAGGTGGCCACATGGCCCATGCGCCCAACACCTCCGAGGCTGGGGGCTTGTTTTCCGTTAACGGATCGACAGATTGCACCAATTTCGGGCACGCGCGTTTGTGCTAGGTTTTGGAGGCGAAAACGCTCAGAAGCCAAGTTTAGTTTTGCAGAGTGCAAAATGGCGAACAGGTTACAGCGGGCTTGAAGGAGAAAAATGCGTAGGAGGCCATGGCTTTTTAGCGGAATTTTGACCGTCAGGTGCTATAAAGAAGCCCAACTAGGGGTTTTTGGACGTGCTGAGTCCATTTTTGAGGTTTTCACAGGCATTTGAGGAGCCCATTTGCAGGTTTTCACATTTGAAGCTTGAGGAAGCTCCATGAAGATTAAAGCCCTCATTGTTTGAAGCATTGCTCAGATGAGCACATATTCATTGCTGAGACTAAATAGTCATTTCTGATTGTTTATTATGCTCTGAACACATTGGGATAGGTTATGCGATCCATTGGAGGACTTCTACATGTATTTTTACCTCATTCTTGCTCGGGGAAGCTTGGAGGCCATTTGTAGAAGAGGTCATTGTTGGATGAACCATTGTCCATTTGCAGAGTTTTCTGATCAAATTTGGGGTTTTATGTATTCTGAATCCAATGGGACAGTCTGTACTGTACCATTGGGTTGAGCAGCAACTTGTAATGAGCATTTGACAAAATAATCCCAAATAGCCAAGTCCATTGAAGGAGGCTCCAGGAGGCGTAACCCGGAGAGAGTGAACTCCTTTATCATCTTGCTGTTATAGTGAGTTTGTTGTGTTATTTGCTGCACTTTTTATGGCTTTGTATTGATTTATAACACATATTTAAGCATGTAAAAGAACATTACCTCACACATAAACATTGACAAGAACAAGCAAGAAACTTAACACATGAACCAATCTTGCCTATTAAAACACATGAAGCAGGTCTTGATAGATTTAGTTAACTTCAAGTGTTTACTTATTATTTCTTTAGGCTGAGCCTGTAAAGGGCCAGGTAGCCTTTGGAACTCATCCTCTCTTTAGAAGTGACATGTCCGGTAAATGCTCCTCTGATCACATCTCCGTATAAGAAATAGTAAGTTCTCACATTTTTAGAGGTCACTTTGGAGTGTATAACTCACATTTAAATTATGGAAAATGGATACCTTGCCTTAAACAGAATACATTCCATTTGGATACGGATTCTTTTATCGTCTGTAGTTGATTACATTTCCCGATGTTTTCCTTAGGGCAGAATCCATTATATGATAGCATTGGCATGATTTGCCACAGGATGATAACCACCATCGATCCTCTTTCTATTGCTGGAAGGAATTAAATTACGCTCATCTTCCTCCCTGATGTTACCGATGCTCCATAATCCCCTATCCTCACTCAATATACTCTCTTTGAGGGGAACATAGGTAACATCTCTACTACAATCAAAATCGACATTCCCGATCCGAAGGTGTAGTGGAAAACGTCATCTTGGTGCTAATTGCAGCGACGAAGTGGTTTCTTACGCAGCTTTGTTGAGGAATTCGCGATGTCTTACGCGTAGATTTCCTGAAATGCCGGGGATTGTCCGCTAATCGTCATACCACAATCAAAGACCTACCACGATGCAAAAGCCAGGTCGGCGAAACTCCACCGATTCATCCTAAGAAAATCACGGCTATAAAGGAGGAAGTTGAAAAACTTCTAAAAAATGGCTTCATCTATCCTGTCCCTTTGAGGGAATGGGTCTCCAACCTCGTTCGGTTGCCAAAGCGGACCATCCATGTTTAGCATGGATTATCCGAGATCTCAACAAAGCTTGTCCCAAGGATAGCACCCTCGCCTTTCATCGATCAAATCATCGATAATTGTGTAGAGAGTGTAATATTCTCTTTCATGGATGGCTTTAAAGGATATAACCAGTTTGAAATCTTACCTGCTGATCAATACAAGACAACCTTCATCTTCCCTTTGGGAACTTTCGCATACCGAAAGCTACCTTTAGCGCGCCAAAAGTCTTGGTGCTACTTTCCAGCGAGCCGTGTCGTATGCTTTCCACGACATAAAGCATATCGCGGAACCTTACCGATAGTTTACCTTACATTTATCCAAAGCCCGACCTAATCACATTGGTCATTTGTGGGCAATTTTTCTTTGATGTCGCTTTTATCGTATTCGAATGAACCCACATAAATGCATTTTAGGTAAATTAGTCATTAAATCTCGGTTTCATTGTCTCGAAATGACATCCAAGGGTGGTTCCCTTAAAGATTAAGGCCATTTAGACTTACCTCCACCTACCAATATAACCCAACTCCAAAGTTTGCAAAGAAAAACAAACTTTCTACGTCGTTTCATTTGCAACTATGCTTTGAGATCACTAAAGGATTTATCGGTTACTACAAAAGAACATCCCTTTCATTTGGGATGACGCTGCTCAACGGTCATTCGATACTCTCAAACACACTTTGACCCACACACCTTTGTTACACCCCCCAGAATATACAAAGGACTACATCCTTACTTCTACTTCCATCATTCGCGATGAATTGTTAGTTCGAAGATCCAATGGCGAGAAGAACATGTATGATTTATTAATAGAGCAAAGGTTTATGTCACGGACTAGAGGCTCAATATTATGTTGAGGCTGGCTATGTGGCCGTCATTCTTTGTCCAAGATTCCACCACTATCTTATTCGCACCACCACGGTATTCGTAACTCCAACCCATGTACCGGTCTTGGCGTCAAATTACTTGAGAGAATATTTAAATGGATGTTATTCTTCAATAATTCTATCTCGAGTTTACGGTTCAAAATAAAATCCACGGTGTTTCTTAGAATCATACGTGCTCTCCCTTGTCTTGCTGATGAAAAATTTGAACCTAGAGATTCTCTCCCGATGAATCTCTCTTCCTCAACAACACCATAGATCCTTGGTACGAAAACATTCTCCTCTACTGCTTGAATGACGTTTCATTAACATCTCTTGCAAAGGCGTCGGCGCATCCATCACCACTTTCGGCCAGTTATCTCTCATCCTCGTGACACTTTATGCTCAGCGTAAGTATTGACACCATCCTTGATGTCGATTCCGAAGGCGATGTTTTGGGCGATTATCACCTTGAAGCGTAAGTCACCTTTAAAGGATGGCTGGCAAAAAATCCTATGTCGACTGCCTTTGGCCCTCAATTTCAAAGATTGCATCGAGGCCGTCAAAAGATGCCCACCCTGTCAACTCTTTCAAAAAAAGAGATGTACCCACCCTGCTCCGCTGCATCTTATTTTCTTCGTTGTCCCCTTTGCCAAATGGGGTATCAATTTCATCTCGGTGTAAGCCTACCTCAACCGGGGGTCACGATTACATCATCGATAAAATCGTCGACTACTTCACCAAATAGAACAATTTGCCTGCCTTCTTTTCGAATGATGGCCGTACTGTAGCTCTAGTCCTCTTCAACCACATCATAACTTGTTTTTGGTGTACCACGTGCCATTGTCATAGACCATGGTGCACACTTCAAAAAACAGATGATTGGCCGAGTTATGTCAAATTGGGTTTTCGCCATGAAAACTCATCCCCCTACTAAGCGAATGGGCAAGTTGAGGCCATAAACAAAGTACTAAAAAACATGATCGATGCGTGGGAAAACAAAGACATCGACATTTACAGGCCCGTTCTCCGTCTGGAAGACCTATCGGCATACGTGAAACCTCGGTGGATTCACTCCTTTCCGGTTAGTCTATGGCATAGAAGCCATCCTACCAATCGAGTGAGATTCAATCTCTCAAACTTAAAGTAGAACTCACGCCCCATACTTAGTTGAAGAAGAGCGATTCTTGTATTTATCCAAATTGGAAGAAACACGTCGCGATGCTTCTCGCTCTCGTTAATTTGGCACATCAGAAATGAATTAAAGTCAATATGACAAATCCATACACCCTCGGACCTGAAAACTTAGTCGTTTATGACCAAGCACCGCGATAAATTAGAACAAGAAGTTCGAACCTATGTATGTACGATCCTTACATCATTAAGCGATGTCCCACATAGAGGTTCCTACGAACTAGTTGATCATGATGGAATTTCCCAGGGCGGAGCCAAAGCGGGCTTTACCTTAAAAAGTACAAAGTACAGATCACCTAACATCATTGCTTTTGTACATTATTGTATTTTAGTTTGATGTCTTTTCTTTAGTGTCAGTCTTCACCAGATTGCCACTCATGGCGTACATGTTTTACCATCTTGTGAGATGGCGTCCTCACTATATTTTTGGGTTAGTGGATGGCTAATGACATACCGAAACATTGCTTGGCCGACATGGGTTATTTATCGGTTTGTGGTGGTGAGTTCAGGCATTTGTTTAGGATAACCGGCAACAATATGGCATAATATCAACGTCATTGGAATTTTGATGACCCAAGCCACCTCTCTAGGTATTTCTAGGATCATTATTTACTTAGACTCCCAACTTCTGGTTTATCAACTCAACCGCATATACACTATCCGTAGTCTTTATCTGCCTCGATCTACGCGCAGGATTACGGCCGAGTCTTGAGCGAGCGATTGATTACGGTGAATATAGACACATTCCAAGAGAACTTAATAAGTGTTTCGGATTCATTAGCTAAATATATCATGGATCGGAGTGTCGGCCCACATATAAGATTCAATGAAAGAAAAAACTGTACATTACTTGTAGATTAAAAACACATTACAGGAGACATCATCATGTACAAATCGTTAGCATCGCAAAACTTGAAGCGTATATATATATATATATATATATATGGCATGGTAAGAATGTTGCTTTACATCAGAAAGTGTGTAAAAGAGCAAAATCTTGGGCCTTTCCACCCATATTAATGGCGACCGAAGACGCCTGGCTGATCAGGACTCTAATCTCCCGCTACATTGTCTTTGTAATTAACACACTCTTGCCGCGCTTCCAACCTCGGAGGTGATATTCTCGGTGCTCTCTGGGTGTGCATTTCGGATGTAAAGGCACTTTCCCCTCGTAGAGGAGGATTGCTTACATAGTAAGGCCTTTGAGGTTTCTTTCGACCTCTGCGGAGACCCATCACTTCCGGTACTACCGGATCATTTTAGTACAGGATGCCTCCCGCGGCGTCTGATAGCGGTATGTCTGCTGGGTGCACTGCTCCCTTATATGCATGTTGGAAACAATACATGTTAAAACTCTTTTGCATGCCCCCAAAAAATACGCTTATACATAAAGCTTAAGAAACAAAAACCAGACAAAGGTAGCCAGAAACAGTCTTTTTACGATCATCCAGTCTTCCCCGAGTCTGGGCAAAATCAAGTCCATATCCGTGAAATCTACATCGACATGGAAGTCCTCTTTACTTGAAGATCTTCTTTGTCTCGGCCGAGCTGAAAATCATGATGAAATGGAACTCACATTCGAGTAGCCAGAGTGAACTAGTCCACCTCTCCATCTAGGTTCATCCACTTTGGCTACCTTATTAGCGCTATCGAGGATGCATCGAGGATCGCTCTGAAAAATGAGACCAAAATGAACCATAATGGCCCTTCGGTAATCACGCGCGAGTGAGATACGTTTCCTTCACATTCAGGAAGGAGCGGCGCACTCTATTAGTTGAAACGGTACTGGTTCTAAACGATGTTGAGCGTCATTATGCCACGTATTGATCTCGGCCCGGATGGAGTGCTAGTCTTTGCTTTGTCAACGTGATAGAAAACAGTATGGATCGACGAGATAGATCCTGAATATCCTTGATAGGGATCCACCCCCTACCAACCTTGCTCGTGGGATACAGTGGCGTGCGAGATACATGTCCACTTTCTCGGGTAGCGCCCTACATGATGAAGATAGGGACCTCTTTTCGAGAGTCCGGTCAAAAATTACACATCTTAAAACTCAATGGTTAGAAGTTGTGCGCCGATACAGAATCCTTGTTCCGCAGCGTCCGGTAATCTTATGCACCGGCAGTAAAATCTCTCTCTTCATTTTTGTAACTTGAAGAAATTGAGAAAGCCACAAGCTCACAAAGTGAAAAGCACCGTCACGAGGACTTTGTAAAATAAGTCATCCATCATGTTCCCTCTCTTTCCATTGAATCGCGGTGCGAGTTACCTGTTCAAAACAAAAATCAAAGAAATTAGATTGTTGCGTTTTAGCAATTTATTGATTTTCAAAAGCAATGAACTAAAGCGTAAAATAAGATGCCAAACATTATATAGAAACATACTCCTCTTTTAGCCACCCACCCTCTCCAGAGCATTCAACATTTATCAAATACAATGATAAAAATGTTTTAAAATTCAAAAGCGACCTTGGGGGATGCGTGGGCATTTGGGGAGACTTTTTATGAGTTCTTTACTAAAAATGACCTATCTAATTGACCAAAAGGATGTTGACATCTTAACCATCCTTCTTAAAGCATTTTTTAAAAGAATCCTTTTCCATTAGTTTTAAAAGCGATTTGGTTCTAGATTAGGTGGAAAACGAGCCGTGTTTTTTTTTTTTTTTTAAAATGAATAATGCTATGAAAACAAATGTAAAACCATGCAATTGAAAGAGCAAGAGATGAACACCTACCTGGTCCAAACGACGAGTAAAAACTGAGGGAACCATAGCTCCGGCAGTGAGAAGAACAAGATTTGCTTCAAAATGAAATTCTCCACTACTCAAAATCCTTGCAAAGCGAAATGGTAAATGAGTTTTCAAATCAATTTTATTTATAAATTTCATTTTTATAAGGTATGGTCATTTTTTTGGGTTTCTCTAATAATATGTTGGTTTTGCTAATCCCTGGTTTGTAGTTCTGGCGTCGTAGGTTTCCTGGCAGTCCTAATGGATTACTCACCTTGTCGCACTTATGAGCAAAGTCTTAGTTCGTTCTCAAGCTTTCGACAATATGAGAATGTAGCCCCGGAGTAAACTTTTATCTCTTTTTCGGACCTTGCGGATCTGAACACGCTGAAAAATGAACCCCACGGAGTCTTGCTTTAAACCCTTTGAGACTCTCTAAATGTAGAAAAGATTGTATTAATTGACGCTTGCTTCCTTTCACACTTTCGTTAAAAGGTGAGGAAGAGCGTCTTTGGCGATAGTTTAATCCTTTTTGGTCTCGTTGGACTCTTGTCTGAAAAAGGAATGAGAGAGTTCTCTTTTTAACATTTTTCCAAACTCTATAATCGAGAAAAACCCGAGTTTTCCGTCTTTGGAGTCGTTAAAGCACGTATTACATCACGAGGTGAACTTTTACTTCTTCTGGTTCATTAAACCAAGGAAGAGGAACTTACCGAAGGTGAGTTATATTGAGCATGTGTTATCCTCCTCAAGATTGCGTTAAAATAAAGAGGTACTCGCCAATCATGATGGGAAATTTTTTGGGAAGTGGGTCAAGTTTTTTTTGGGAATCCTTTATGGCAACTTTTGTAGCCCTTGAACATGGCACTTTTCATTTGCACATATCATAATTTGTCAAACCTACCTCTGCCTTGAGCCAATCCTTTGAGTTTCTTTTCTCCTTTGGGTCACCTGATGAATGTCACAGTATCCACTGCATTATTAATTTTTGGTCCATGTCAAGTTTGTGTTGTCGTGTCTTAGTGTTCAAGGGAATTATCCTCCTCGAGAGTCAACCATCCCAAAAATCTTGTCTCCAAAACCCATTTCAGTCCATGTTCTTTTGATCCTGCCATTACGTCTTTATGTGTGTTTAGCATCGTTGATAGGATATCAAGGCCCTCCCTCGATGAATCTATTCATAGAGCTTCAACACATTATCCCGTGAATTGAACTTAGAAACTAGTTAGTACTTTGGGACTGCATGCCTCAATGGCAACCTCCTTTCCTCCAACAGTAGGTTTACACCATTGACCTCGTCGAATGATTCCCGCCGGATGTTAGACCTCGGCTCATCTATTCGCGTTCGATGGAATGTACTAAGGCACCTTGAGAATCGTGCGGTAATGGTGATCTCCTAGCACTTGTTAATGGTTTACATCATTGGCCAGTAATCAAGTGGTTTCGCCATGTTCGACATCAAGACATCTATTCACATAAGTTAGAATTGTACCACATTGGGATTGGTAGAAGATACAGGTTGAAGCTTAATCACTTTGATATATGCTTTGCCCATGTTGCGAAGGAGTTATTTTTGACTATGACACATATACTGTTAGAGAGATCCACTTTGTATTGGTCATGGCATATCTTGTCATCTCGTAGATCCAACTTTGTGTATTTATTCTTCCGTGGCTTTCGATCGATGCGAATCATGGGAGTATAGATCCACATTATCTTGTTGTGTATACCTTTTTATCAATACAATTATGGATCCCGCGATTGTATTTTATAGTATATCTCACAAATCTTGGTGATCACCCAAGCATAGGTATGCCTTGGGTTTTGAAATATGTCATGATATTTGTTGGATGTTTGTGCGATTCGTCAGGAGTTCTCCAGTCCATACCGCTTGTGAGCGTCTGAAATTATTTAGTCGTAGTTCGCCATACTAACTACATACTTTTGGGGCATTACATTTACGCACATCAAAATTACTCAAGCTGGATAAGTATGGCATATTCCTCTCAATTGTAAAGTAGAAGTGTATAGCAGCTTCATACAACTTTATGAGTGTCGCATGTTGTTCATAAGTGTTGCAAATTTTGTTCAAGCATACTTCCATAAATTGACACTAAGGAGGCGCCAAAACATCGTGTACGATTTGAAGAAGAAGAGGCTGGTCGGTGATCCGCGAGAATTCTTAACCTGAGAAGAGACTTTCAATCCAGAGTTTGAGGAGTGAAGATGCTCTAAATCAGCCTTAGATGATGGCTACCCTATTAGGCCTCAGGGAGCGTTATAACTCCTCCTCACCCCTCGAGTCTACTCACTTTTGAAGCCCGGTAGCTCCCTTAAGCTTCTCGGGAGGCGTTCAGTATCTGATGCTGCTGAAGGAAACTGTCTGGGTCGAGTTGTTTGGCCCATTGTGGAGAATAAAGGAAAGTCTTCGAGATTAGAAAATGAGTTGCATTCGAATTCTTGAACAAAATCAAAGAGATCCATGATCTAGGAGGTTCCTCAACAACTTGTTCTAAAGATAACTCAAAGAGGTTAGATCCTCTCAACCTATATAAGAAAGCTCTATGATGGTGGAAGGGAAGAATTGCTAAACATGAAACCTGATCTCATAGAAACGCACAACCGGCGGAGAGTGATCGGTGGCTGTTTGTTATCCCGAGGCTGGATCACCGACAAAGAAGGTTGAGCCAGAGGGGACTTGATGAGAGAGGCTGTCGCATTCATCTACAGTAAATCGCGCTATCGTTATTCTCATTAATATGGGCAGCATGGCAGCTGTTTCTTTCCCCTAGTTTGTTAACCGATGTTACATGAACTTATCATTTGATGATAGATCTGTTTTGTTTGTGTCTGATGTTACATGAACTTATCATTGATAGATAGATCTGTTTTCAAGCTAATACCAATAGAGTAGGAAGTAGTCGTATCTTGTCTGTCTGCAGAACTCAGCGAAGAGCAAAGGATCGGAGCGCAACTCGGAGCGTGCAAGGACAAACGTTGATAAAGAGGTACTTTTGTTATCCTTCCTTCTCACGAATTAGTTTTGATAGATTTGAAAGAAAGTCAGTGTCCACGTTAAGCACTTTTCTGTCGAGAGTTAAGGTCAAGCTCTTAGAGGCGATCTACCTATCCGCAGGGAGATTTTCCTACAACAAACCCTACTAAGCAACTTTAAACTATGTAACCTAAGTACTTTTGGATCAAGGATCGATGGATAGTTCTAGAAAAACAAGTGAAAACCCTATTTAAAGCAAACTAGTTCATAACAATAAGCAAAAGCAACTATTAAGCATAACAATAAGCAAATAGCAAAAGCAACTATTAAGCATAAGAATAAGCAAATAGCAAAAGCAAACTACTTTCACTAGCCCACCTAAATTCAATGAGCAACAACCCTATAAAAGCAAGTAAATAAACAAGCAACTATACTATCAAAGCAAGAATAGACAAGTAAGCAATTTAACCTATTAAAGCAAGTAAACAACTGACTACCCTCAGATAACTTCTACTACAAGTAATCTAATTAAAACTTCTCATTGAACAACTAACTAAGCTAAGAGGAAAGTGAACTCTATTCTTAATTCAAACTTCAAAACTATTTCTATTTCTTAAAAGGAAATCTATTTAATTGAAAGAAATAAGAACTAACAACTAGCCATTAATCTATTATAATTAAAATTGCTCTTTAATCTATCAAAACGAAAGACTATCTATCCTACAACAACAATAAAACTATCTTATGATCTATGAAAGCAAGAAACTATCTTTTAACCTATGAAAACTCAAATATAGTGTTGGTGGTTGTGTGAATGTCTCCGGTGTCTTATAATATCTTGATGGCACTTGAAAACAAAAGATAATTCAAGCGGTATAAGCTCAATACTGATCTTAATAGCAAAGTGAAAGGTATGGATTAAACAATCTAATGAGAACTTAGCCATTACGGAAACAATCGTTAATTACCTTGCATATTCATGGAATTATTACTCATGTATTAACCATCAACAATATACCGAGATTTTAATTTTTCTTCTATGCTATGTAAGCAAAATTCATAAGTACATTCAACCATTAACTAAGAATTGGAATTGCGATCTAATTCTAGAAAATAAAGTACATAAAATGAAACTATGCTATGTCTATCTTAACAATTCAAAGTGCAAGAAGGAAAATGCTTAAAAACAAAAATTAAAGCATGACATATAAAAAGTAAACTAATGAATACATTAACTAACAACTAGTTAAGCAAGATCTACATAAAAATGGAATAAGCAATCTATAATTAAAAAATGGAAGCTAACCCTATCCATCCATCAAATCCTTGGTAAAGAAAACATGAAATAAAACTATGTTCTACTCTATTTCAAACTCTGTTTTAAACTTGATTCTAAAAGCATAAATAAAACACAATCTAATATCTAATTGCATACGAGGTTAGTCTATGAATTTTCAAATTCGTTCCTAACTACAAAATCAACGCATATTAACACAAGCCTTCATACTAACCTGCAAAAGAGAGTTAAAATAATTAAACTACAACAAAAAATTAGAAAGCAAAATAAAAGAACAGTTCATGTACAAGAAATAAAAAGAGACATCTAAGCTATGAAATGCATAAATAACTTAAAGAACAATTACTATAATGCTAGTGGGCCCCTCGACAAGTCGTGGTCACTTCTTAAAGGCACACCATGAACTCAACAAATCAATTTCACCATTAAAACTCAAAAACACAGTTTTATATAATTCTGGCAATGAAAAATAGCAAAACAAAGTAAAATCGTGTTTGTCTCCAATAAAATAGTTCTTCTACTGCTTAACTTCTATCTGACCACCACAGTGGTATTTATAAGATTTATAGACCAAGCGGTCGACCACTGGAGGGTTGAACCACTTCTAAAAATGACAAATTACATTAATGGTGCTCTAATTGCCGAAATAGAGCAAGCCAATAATCGTCTTGCTCAACAACCTAAAATGAGTTGTCAAGAGTTCAGTAGCTGGAGGGGGCAAGCACGAGAAAAACCCATGTTCCTGATTTTCCCACCACTGGCTTCCAATACCATAACCGCCAAATCACCCACTATTTTTGTGCAAGACGCAGTGTTGGATGAAGTGCCAGACCAGGTAACAGATCGAGTACTGGATGGAGTGCTGGAAGCAGAAACGTGATGTGATTTTTCCCTATAACACCAAAAAATGTGAATTAGATCCTTGGAAACATAAAAACGTAATGAATTATACTCAAGATCAATATAAAACACGAATTATACATAGTTGGTGTGGATTATACCGTTTTGGCACAAAATTCTTCAAAACGCTTCTCCAAAACATGAAAAACACATATGTTCGTTCGGCAAAAGTATCTAATAACTGTCATAAAACTGATCATATCTCGGGCCCAACAACAACTATAATATAATCCATTTTTTAAGAAAACAAAACACCTAGTGCCTCCCCTCAACATATTTACTTTTAACAATTTCAGCTCATAAAATTTGAAAATATTTCAAAATAATATTCATATATCCAAAATAAAACATGTCGTCCAAAATCCATGAAGTCAACTATCATAAAACAATAGATAACATAAAATTCAAAAGACATATCTTCCAGTCTGTGATGCAACCCTTCCTTGGTTGCTGCTGTCACCTCTTGATTTTCTCGTATTGGCCTTGGGTTGTGCAGAGCCTTTAGGCTTTATCTCACTGATCACGTGGGAACAATCGTCCCTCAAATGCATCCGTGAAGACATGGATTTTTTGGAGTAATCAGAGGGTGAGGAAGGGGCAACAGTATCTTGAGGGGCTTGGCAAGGAGGCCTTTTAGGCCTAGGTTGGATTATTCCCTGCCCAATCCAATTAAAGAATCTAGCATGTAACAATTGGCCAAGTTCTTCTTAATCAACATCAAAATGTATAGAGAACCCGAGCCTTCTTGGGCCTCAGTTCATGCTATCTCTACCTCTGTTTCCTCGACCATGGCTTCCCTGACTGAAAAAAATCATCCTGCATGTGTAATTGATTAGCAAATAGTATTTTAAATATCCATGCATGACAACTCTTAAAAATACGAAAATATTTGGCTCAGAATGTATCAGGCTCATGCAATCCAATCTGTACAAATTATTCTAATGTTAATCAATGAGGAGGGGGGTGAAACAGTGTTCTGGGAAATGTGAGGGGTTTGTATTGAGCGAAAATATGATATAATGAAAGGGGAGAAAAAAAAATGGTCATTGCTCAATGATAACAAAAATCAACTGTAAATCAACCAAATAAAACCCCACTGCAATCTACCTAAGATATTGCCACTTCATCCACTTAACATAGAAATTCTCTTGGCAGTAATGAATATAAGAACAGGGAGTGAAATAGTGAATCTAGCATATGTGAAGGGTTTGTAATTAGCAGAAAGTGAGATAATGAGAGGGGAGGATAACAATTATTGTTCATGAAATTAATCAAGCGATCCATAAAACATTCCATAGTAAGAATAGATGCATCAACCAACAATAAGATGACGGAGCAATAATTCCTGTGTATTTGACTAGGTCACTGTCCATTAATATCCAACACAATGCCATTACAGAACAATAAGTATTTCACACAATTTGTAAGAGGTTCTATAACCTTTATTCGCACATTCTACATTTTATAACAGTAAACAACAACACTCATTCCCAGTCTGTAATCATTAACATCCACCACTGTCATACATTTCTTCAATCCACATCTATATTTAAAATTCATGTTTCCAAAATAATAATGAAGTCACTATTTCTTTAATAGATCCAATCAAGATTTGTAATGATATGTGTTCCCATATATATATATGCAGTAAAAAGACCAAAATAATCAAAACCTCACATGCCACACCTTAAATGACAATTGACTATACAACCAATAGCCACCATTTAGACACAGACTATGCAGGAATACATTTCCAAGGCAATGTAACCATACCACTGTAAAACAAAACAAATCAATGCGACTTAAAAGCTGAGCCAAATATCCAACGCGACTGCCATCAATAGTGGTCAATTGAAATAAATAACATGCTTAAAAATTTGAGGGTATCACTGAGTATAAAAACAAACTATGCATACTACACACAGAGCGCAACTAACCAAACTCCACAATGCATCATTTCCACTTATCACAATAAACACACAGTCATGATAATAACTCAACATATCGTGTTGAGGATGTGCGCATTAATAAGTGGTTGGTTCGTTTAAGTCACACCGTGATTCAATCAAGCCGTGCGCACTCATTCCTATTCAACCAACAACACAAGGATGCCGTGGATATGCCTTCTATAGTTATCTAGTTCGATTATCATTCAGCCCAAGGGAAAACATAGTTATCATGCCCCATGTTTCATTTTTGAAAAACCATACACAGAACACGACCTATGTGAGAAACCCTAAGCATTCATGACCAATGTCAGCCATCAACCAAATCACCATAAGTGCAAAACTAGTGAGGGTACATGAACCAACAATTCACCACTGTGGAAAAAAATCAATCAATCGAACAAGCCGTGGTAGCTGTGTATACCCACACATCTAATTGAAATGGCAGAGACCCTTCCGTTAAAAACAACTGAGTTCTTTGACATCAGGTGGGTGACTGTGAACTTTAGAAGTGAAAATTGGCAATGTAAGGTTCATGCTATTATCACAGAGGCAGTGACAAAAAGCCACTCTAACACGACTGCTATACGACCAACATGTGAGTTCGTATTCAAAGTAATAGACCAAAATAACCGGAAACAACTTGACAGACTTGAAAATCTCCCTATGCAACTCCATTCTAGAGGGTTAGGGGTTTGCATGGTAGCCTTCATAGGAGGAACATAACTAACTGCAGTGAAACTTCGAGGCCAAAGGTGTACGTGAAAGGAGGACTATGATTTGCTTGTGAACGGGAGACAATTCCTTAACATGGACAAAACAAGAAAATAGGGCTCTAGTTAAACCCTAGAATCGTGAAGGCAACCATCTAGCCATGATTTAAACAAAACCCTTCAACCAAAATGCAGTGGTAACAAAGAACTATCACCCAGGAAGGCTAACAACTTCAATGAAATTAAAACTGTCATGACATAACCATCCATTTTCCATTCAAAACCAAAATTCCACACAGTTGCAACACTCAGGACAAACACAAACCCACACAACTGAGCCAAAATCATTTCATAACCAGAGTGAAGTCAAGAATGGCCAAAAGAGACATACATGTTAATCGAAATCCTTAATACGAGAGGTGGCCAAGCGGTTTCACCCTGCAAAAAATCCGAAGCGTGAACACAACAACAAGATCAAACAATAGTCCGACTAGGGTGGTGGCCAACGGGAAGGGTAAAGTTGACGTGCAGTAAATTCACATCGCCTCCACCCACATCTCATTTACTCAACAACATATGGCAATGAGCCCCCCATTAACACCATTAATCAACCCATGCATCGAGAATATCAACACATTTAAACCATAGCATAATCCAAGTTCCATATAACAATTCAACCATTCGCATTATTACTTTGCCAAATGTGCCACCCATATTCATATTCCCAATATAACTCAAATACATCGCTCGACCACTATACAACCTAAGAGATCATGTATAGAATCATCACTAATAGCGTGATCAACATCAACCTGAAGCATAGCATAATCACCATACATATGGACTATATAAAATTTCAAAGCCATTACTTCCATGAGCCACCGACGTTCATAACATATGTATATCAGCTACCGATTCCATTAACCAATGCATAACCATTGCATTATCACCTTGCCAAATGCGCCACCAAAATTTCCACCATATTCATATAAAACTGTAATTTAACACAATTTCATAGCCATTTCCTTATTAGCTAGGGTTTAACAATAATCGACAAATATTTTATGCATGGAGAATTGCAGAACTAGGTCCCTTTGCACTCGTTGTAATACTTTGCCTTCTTCAAAACTGCCCTTCATGTAATTTTACTAACATGTTTGTTGTGTAGGTGCGAGAAGAACAAATACCATATATGAATAGCAGGCTGTAGTATCATGAAGGAACAACATCTCAAAGCTTAACTCATATCAATGGCAACCATATTCTCATCAACCATGTAAACCTTTGTAGCACATCATCATAACATTGAAAATGAACATATATGATCTTCAAAATTTCAAGGGGTCCCACCTACTAGCATTATTTAGTCTTATATAATAATAGGCTTTAGCAACACTTTGCAAGCGAAGTTACATTGACGTTTTAAATCGTCAACAAACTGGCGACTCCACAAGGAAATTTGTTTTTAACATATTAGAACTCAGAACTCATGGTTTCATAGACCAAGGATAGTAACCTCAATAATACACAACTCGAATGATTATGCAACAAGGGGAAGTGAGTGGATTTAATGGAAAGATGAATGGGAATTTAGGAATAACTCATGAAAAGGGTTAATTATGAGGGGTTTTACCACTTTATGCATAATCATTTGACTGTAAAATGCTCTCAACTTGAAAGAGGAAAACTAACATATTTTCTCTTAAGATCTCGATGGATGAATAAATGGAAAGAAGAAGCGGGAAACGACCAATTCCTCGTAAGATAGCAGTGGAAATATGTAACAAATTCAAATGCCCTTCAGAGGAGAGATCATAACAACTGTGTAAGCTCAATTGTTATTGACTAACAATGCTTTTGTGGAGGTGTCACTGTGGTAGAATTGATCCAACCTTCTAACTTGACCAAACACTTAAAATATGATAATGACAAAAATTGCAATAGAAGTCATAATGCAGAAATTAAAACAACAGCAGTAAAAGATAGAAATAAAACGCAACAAAAATTCAACTCAGAAGCAAAAATCTGTAAAGCAGAAAAAAAAACAAGCCCAAAAATTGAAAGCAGAGCTAAACTACTAGTATACAGAAGAATACAATCGGAAAAAAGACCTTTCATGCTTGTCCCTCACAATACTTCAAGCGAGGACTGTTAGTGGTGTGGGAAAACCATTGTCTCTGTAATTCCTTTGAAATTTTTGAGTTAGTGTCCAAGACAAAAGTAATCTGGAAATGACCCAACACTTGAAATTCTGATGTAACTATCATCCTTTTTCCGAATATGATTAAATCGTCAAGATAAGCATGGAGACTGACCAACTCATTGAAGGTTGTGTGTATAGGCCCTTTTAGAGCGATACTTGTATCAAATAAACTAGAAGGCAGGTAGTTGTAAGACATAGTATCGCAATTAGTAATAAAAGTGGTTTTGTCAATATTTTCCCCTTCTACTTTGATTTTATTGTAACCAAACAAACTGTCAAGTAAGGGCTCCAAGTGTAACTCTACAACCTGTTGCAGAAACATTTTCATGCTGAGAGGGGGGAGAGGATTTCTCATAATTGCTTGCCTGAAATTTCGAAGACTAATGCAGGTTCTAATATTATTAGTGGGCTTCAAAGCAGGTTCCCAATTGGAAACCCATTTAGGGTGGAAAACATTTCAGTCCTTAAGAAAATCTTCAACTCCCCTCGAAAGGTTTCCTTCAGTGCAGAGTTAACAAGTCATTGCTTTTGCCTAGCTGGTTTCATAGTATGCTGAACAAGACCTGGATCAAAACCATGAAGATCCACATTAAACCAAGCAAAAACCTTTTGAAATCCACCAAGTAATTCAACAGACTTCATTTCTTCTTTATCATAACCCTGGACATTTATTTTAACGTTCGATGAAGATCTAGGTGTCCTGATGTTCATTGAGATGGCTTCAACCACCTTCAATTGTAACTCCTCCTCCTTTTCTTTGTTGCTTCCAACACTAAAAAAAAATTAAATCTCAAGAGGAGTCAAGCCCTCAGGAATCCTATTATTTTCCATGGATATAGTTTCCTCGGGCTTAAGAGGTTCATCTTGTATGATAGCAAAAATGCTCTCATCATCAGGGAAATATGGAAGATATAGGGATTGAAAAGTGGAATCGGGCCTGTGAGGCAAAAGTTGCTGATTAGGAGAGGCTGCAAAGACAACTAACCTATCAGCCATGGAATTCAACTCCTTCTTCACATGAGTGATGTTGAAAGATAGAAGGTTTGAGACAAGTGCCAAAATAGTTTGGGAGTATTGTTCCATCATCTCGTTGCTAGGAGAGCATATCTTGCGTATTACGTTCACAACAAGCTCAGAACTTACAAAAACTGAAAGGTGACCACAACCAATATTAAGGGAGTTCTCAATGCCCAATAATAAAGCTTTGAAATCAACAACATTATTCGAACAAGCAAACTCTAACATGTAGGATAGATTATGAATTTTTCCTGCAGGAGAAACCAAGGTAATTCTAGCCCCATTTCCCTCACTAGATCATGAAACATCAAAGTGCATATGCCATAAATCATTATCTAAATCAATTCTTTCCAAAGGGATATTATCCTCTTCATCAAAGATGGAATACACTCCCAGGTCTTCTTCGACATAGTTTACGTTAGATTGCATAACATTCTCTATGTAGGGTGAAATCCTTCCCTCTCTAAGGAGTATGATATTCTTACCATTCCGAGGAACTGATAAATGTGTCTCGTCGAGTGAGAGGTATCCACCTGTTAGGGATTGCTAATCTCTTCCCAAGATAATTGAATAATTGCTTACATGCATATCAATCACTTAAATGCTGAGGGTTGTCCTTATCTCAAGGTGAGCACATAAAACCAAGGTTACATCCTTAATCTTGCATATGGTTGTTTGTTGTAGACTATTATAGGAAAACATGCTTCAGGCATTTTCGTTTGTACAAGATAATCCTAGCTCTTCCATAATAATCTTCGACATAACACTTGGGCCTGAACCACCATCAATGAGGCAACAATGGGCGATTTTATCCATGATCTTTACAAAAATATAAAAAGTTTTTTTTTTTTTTATAGGGTATCTAAAGTTATGTACACCTACTTTATTTACAAAAGAATCCTGTTCGTCTACCTCTTTGGAAATATTGGCTACAACATAAGCTTTTCCTTCCATGAATTGTTTCAGATGTATTTGTTGTTCAGGGATGACAACCATGTATAGGAAGGTTGCATTTGATTTGATGTTTGCCAATTGATTCAAGATATTGTATTTGGAAGAGGGGGGAGGAGGGGTGATTTTTTGACTCTCGGGAATTTTAGGAACCTAGGGTGCAACAGTGGTTGAAGATGAGCTCAGGCTAGAAGAACTGCGAGGAGGGTCAAATTTGCCTTTTGGGGCATATGCTTTGTTCTTGGTATTGATAACCATGACATCTTCCGGCTCGGTGAAATATAGGACAACGATAGTAGCTTCTGGTCTTTTCCCAAAGATCTTGTCTCTGACACTCTTCTTTACCTCACACGTGGTTTCTTCATGGTGTTCTTCACAAAAGATACACCAACTCTTAGGCAGGATAGATTTGGGCTGAAAATTATTTTCAACAGGACTTCTAAAAGGAGGGGCAAAAGAGGATGAAGCTCCAGGGTTGAGAGGGGAGACAATACCCTTCTTCTCAAATGATATCATACGATTGTTCATATCTTGTACTAGATGTAAGAGAGCGGACATGTCTGTCTGTCTAATTGATTCTCTCTGGGGTAGACTAGTTCGTTCAAGTTGTTCTTCGTACTCTGAACAAGTGTGCAGGGCGAAACCAATATTATCAATGGATTTTTATTCAAGTATATGATGGTAAGGAGAAGGAAATGCATGAAGGCGGCTTGGTTCTGAGGGTGAATAAGTTCGGGGATTTGATTATACAACTTGGTGAAACACAAGTTGAAGGACCTGATGGTCTCACCATCTTTGTAAGTGACGTTATTGTACTCCCTTAACTTCTCATCTAGGCTTTTCGATTGCCCATAAGTTGATCTGAACCAGTAGATTAACTCCTCCCAAGTAGACAGAATCTTATGAGGAAGGTCAAAGAAGTCGACCACAACCTTTCCTTCTAAGGAGTTGACGAACAAGCGCATGCAGGTATCATTGTCGTTATCTCCTATGTTATGAAAAGCATTAGAGAATGCCACTAGGTGCTCATTGGTACTGACGGTGTTATTTCCAGAAAACTTAGGCAGATGGTCTTTAAACTTCGGAAGTGGGAGAGTAGCAGGTGCTAGGTTAAGAGAAGAGGACACATGCCATGGTGTGGTTGTGGAATCTTCTTCGAACTGAAAAATTCCATACTTTTAAATGACTTTGGTGGGGTTTGTAGTAGATTGGATAGGGATATGGTGGTTGTAAAAGATACCAATCACCGATGACAATGAAGATTGGGAAGATGGAGCACTTCCAGTGCCACCAGATCTACCACTAGATGCCATCTTGTGGATTATAGGTGAGGGAAAGAAAGATGAGCTGAATGAATCAGATAAAGTTATCCTTAGATAACTTTGTTGGGAATATAACACAACGTTTCTCCTTCCCATCTCAGCAATAGGAATGATTTCGAGTGACAATCCTCTGCTTCTTCTAGAAGCATGAGAATCAAAGGACATGAAATAATGGTCGAAAATAAAGAAACAAAAGGTTACTGCTAATTTCTAGGCTTCTTACGTCTAGCTTCCAATTGTTCTTGAGCACTAATACCTCGTTCAATTGCTGCCCAAGAACGGTTAAGCTCAACACGGGTCCTAGCAGTGTCTAAAATAGTATGAAACCGGTTCAAGCAATGCTGGTCTGGTCTTGGAGACCGGGATCAAGATTGGGCTGCCTTGCAACAAGAATAGTCATTAAAAGCAAAACAGTCAAAGAATCAAAATCAGAAAAGGAAAGATGTATCGATGAAAATCGAGTATAAATTTAACCAGAGAGATATCGAAGATCTCCCCAGTATGGTTGTCAAATAAATGTTGAGGAAAATAAATGAATTGATATTACTCAAGCATTTTCAGACTTTACTTGGCTAAAGTAAAGTAGACGGGAATATCACCCTATGTTTATAGCCAAAAAAATAATATCCTAACTCACAAGTATTAATTACGAGTGCTTAGGCTCGTCTTTTATCAACAAAAAAGCTTGCTGGAAATTCACTTTTTATGTATTTTATGAATATATCAGTTGCTGAAATAAATATAAGAACAAAAGTAAATACACCAAGGTGATAATCAATACAATTGAGACATAAATCAATCCTTTATTTCATTCCAATTCACCAAAGAGTCATTTTCTTTGCAAAATCTCATACAAAAATCTTGGACCAAAGTCAAACTTAGACATCCCTAATGGAACATACAAAAGGACCTCTGACAGAAAACCAAAACTGAACTCTAAAAGATGGATCAACTTGCCATAGATTGCTTCCCACTCGACTCTGCACAATAACATTTGTCAGTCATGAAAACTAATTCACAAACAAACAATTCTACACAGACTATTAAAGATAGATCAACACCTCTAAAGAACAAGTGTCTGAATGATTTGATTCAACCCTGAATATTGTTGTTTATAATAAGACCCTGCTATCATAAAAGAAAATTAGGCTATGATGAATATATGAATGAATGAAAACTGAATTGTCTCAACATAAACTCAAAGAGAAAACCTTAGTATGATTTTGCTTCTATCCTCCTCTTGTTCCTCCCCTTTCTTTTTCTTTTAACAAATCAAAATTGGTTGGAGTAGTTGAACCAATTCATTAGTTAAGCTAACTAAAGACTCAACTAAATTTAGTTAGGGGGGAAAATTAATAATCATAATAGGGTCATAAATAAATAATAACTAGTAGGTGGGCCCCCTTGTGGCTCCCTTTAGTTCATAACAATCATACCAACTATAACATAATCCATTTTTTAAGAAAACACAACACCTTGTGCCTCCCCTCAACATATTTACTTTTGACAATTTCAGCTCATAAAATTTGAAAACATTTGAAAATAATATTCATATATCCAAAATAAAACATGTTGTCCAAAATCCATGAAGTCAATTGTCATAAAACAATAGATAACATAAAATTCAAAAGCCATATTTTCCAGTCTGTGATGCAACCCTTCCTTGGTTGCTGCTATCACCTCTTGATTTTCCTGAATTCATCTTGGGTTGGGTAGAGCCTTTAGGCTTTATCTCACTGATCATGTGGGAACAATCGTCCCTCAGATGCATTCGTGAGGACACAGATTTGTCGGAGTCATTGGCGGGCGAGGAAGGGGAAGCAATAGCTTTTCCTTTGTCAAATGCATGGTGGGCTTCGGTCTTCAATCTCTTATTAGCATGGGAGGATTGCACTAGCGAGTGGTTAGGGGTAGCTTGGAAAATGCGGTTCAAATATGGAGGAGCAGGCAAAGTCAATTTGAGCCAGCCACGGTGTTGGGAGACTATTGGGTGAACAATATCTTGCCACCCATCATTTTCAGGGACTTCAAGCTGTAAAAAGACATGAGGAGGCACAGGGATACCAGGGGCTTGAGGGGATTGGAAAGGAGGCCTTTCAGGCCTAGGTTGGACTATTCCCTGCCCAATCCAATTAAAGAATACAACATGAAACAATTGGCCAAGATATTCTGAATCAACATCAAAATGTATAGAGAACCTGGGCCTTCTTGGGCCTCGGTTCCAATTACCTCTACCTCTGTTTCCTCGGCCATGGCTTCCCCGACTGAAAAAATAATCCTGCATGTGTAATCAATTAGAAAATAGTCTTTTAAATAGCCATGCATGACAACTCTTAAAAATACGAAAATATTTGGCTCAGAATGTATCCGGCTCATGCAATCAAATCCATACAAATTGTTCTAATGTTAATCAATGAGTAGGGGGTGAAACAATGTTCTGGAAAACATGAGGGGTTTGCATTGAGCGGAAATATGATATAATGAAAGGGGAGAAAAAAAATGGTCACTGCTCAATGATAACAACAATCAATTGTAAATCAACTAGATAAAACCCCACTGCAATCTAACCAAGATATTGCCACTTCATCCACTTAACACAAACATTCTCTTGGTTGTAATCAATATCAGAACAAGGAGTGAAACAATGAATCTGGGATATGTGAAGGGTTTGTAAGTAGAGGAAAGTGAGATAATGAGAGGGGAGGATAACAATTACTGTTCATGAAATTAATCAAGAGATCCATAAAACATTCTGTAGTAAGAATAGATGCATCAACCAACAATCATATGACTGAGAAATAATTCCTGTGTATTGGACTAGTTCACTTTCCATTAATATCCAACACAGTTCCATTACAGAACAATACGTATTTCACACAATTTGTAAGAGGTTTTGTTCCATTTATTCGCACATTCTGCATTTTATAACAGTCAACAACATCACTCATTCCCAATATGTAATCATTAACATCCACCACTGTCATACGTTTCTTCAATCCACATCTATATTTAAAATTCATGTTTCCAAAATAATAATGAAGTCACTATTTCTGCAATAGATCCAATCAAGATCTGTAATGATATCCGTTCTCATATATATATGCAATAAAAAGACCAAAATAATCAAAACCTCACATGCCACGCCTGAAATGACAATTGACTATACAACCAACAACCACCATTTAGACACAGGCTATGCAGAAGTAAATTTCCAAGGCAATGTAACCATACCACTGTAAAACAAAACAACTCAATGCGACTTAAAAGCTGAGCCAAATATCCAACATGAATGTCATCAACAATGGTCAATTGCGATAAATAACATGCTTAAAACTCTGAGGGTATCACTGAGTATAAAAAAAAACTATCCATACTACACATAGAGTGCAACTAACCAAACTCCACAATGCAACATTTCCACTTATCACAACAAACACACAGTCATGATAATAACTCAACATATCATGTTGAGGCTGTGTGCATTATTAAGTGGTTGGTTCATTTATCACACCATGATTCAATCAAGCCATGCACACTCATGCCTATTCAACCAACAACACAAGGATGTTGTGGACATGCCTTCAATAGTTATCCAGTTCGATTATCATTCGACCCCAGGGAAAACATAGTTATCATGCTCCATGTTTCATTTGCAAAACACCATACACAAAATGCGACTTGTGTGAGCAACCCTAAGCATTCGTGACCAATGTCAGCCATCAACCAAATCACCATAAGTGCAAAACTAGTGACTGTACATAAACCAACAATTCACCACTATGGAAAAAAATCAATCAACTGAACAAGCCATGGTAGCTGTGTATACCCACACATCCAATCGAAATGACATAATCCCTTCCATTAAAAACAACCGAGTTCTTTGACATCAGGTGGGTGACTGTGAAGTTTATAAGTGAAAATTGGCAATGTAAGGTTCACATTATTATCACATAGGCAGTGACAAAAAGCCATACCAACATGACTGCTATACGACCAACGAGTGAGCCTCTATTCAAAGTAATAGACCACAATAACCAGAAAAAACTTGGCAGACTCGAAAGTCTCCCTATGCAACTCCAGTCTAGAGGGTTAGGGGTTTGCACAATAGCCTTCATAGGAGGAACATAACTAACTGCAGTGAAACTTCGAGGCCAAATGTGTATGTGCAAGGAGGACTATGATTTGCTTGTGAACAGGAGACAGTTCCTTGACAGGGCCGAAACATGAAAACAAGGCTCTAGTTAAACCCCAAAATCGTGAAAGCAACCATCCATCCATGATTTAAACAAAACCCTTCAACCAAAACGCAATGGTAACAAAGAACTATCACCCAAGAAGGCTAACAACTTCGATAAACTTAATACTATCACGATATAACCATCCATTTTCCATTCAAAACCAAAAGTCCACATAGTTGCAGCACTCAGGACAAACACAAACCCACACAAATGATCCAAAATCATTTCATAACCAGAGTGAAGTCAAGAATTTCCAAAAGAGACATACCTGTGAATCAAAATCCTTAAGACGAGAGATGGCCAAGTGGTTTCACCCTGCAAAAAATCCGTAGCATGAACACAACAACAAGAGCAAACAATAGTTTGACTAGGGTGGCGGCCAACGGGAAGGGTAAAGGTGACATGCAATAAATGCACGTTTCCTCCACCCACATCTCATTTACTCAGCAATGCATTCCAACGAGCCCCCCATTAACACCATTAATCAACCCATGCAGTGAGAATATCAACACATTTAAACCATAGCATAAGCTAAGTTCCATATAACAATTCAACCATTCGCATTATTACTTTTCCAAATGCGCCACCCATATTCATATTCCCAATATAACTCAAATAAATCGCTCGATCACTATACAACCTAAGAGATCATGTATAGAATCATCACTAATAGTGTGATCAACATTAACCTGAAGCATAGCATAATCACCATACATATGGATTATATAAAATCACAAATCCATTACTTCCATGAACCACCGACGTTCATAACATATGTATATCAGTTACCGATTCCATTAACCAATGCATAACCATTGCATTATCACCTTGCCAAATGTGCCACCAAAATTTCCACCATATGCATATTAAAATGTAATTTAACACAATTTCATAGCCATTTCCTTGTTAGCTAGGGTTTAACAATAATCAACAAATATTTTATGCATGTAGTATTGTAGAACTAGGTCCCTTTGCAGTCATTGCAATACTTTTCCTTCTTCAAATCTGCCCTTCATGTAATTTTACCAACACGTTTGTTGTGCAGGTGCGAGAAGAACAAATACCATATATGAATAACAGGATGTAGTATCATGAAGGAACAACATATCAAAGCTTAACTCATATCAATGGCAACGATATTTTCATCAACCATGTAAACCTTTGTAGCACATCATCATAACATTGAAAATGAACAGATCTGATCTTCAAAAGTTCAAGGGGTCCCACCTACTAGCATTATTTAGTCTTATATAATAATAGGCTTTTGCAACACTTTGCGGGTGAAATTACGTTGTCGTTTTAAATCGTCAACACCCACAATCGCTCGACACAGGGGCTTTGAAAGTTGCCCCCCTTTGCTGGATTTGCATTGTGCCTCACTGAGATAAACCCTAGTTCTGTATATCCTCTAACAAACACTTTTTGGGCGACAAAATCACAGGAGAGGGGTCCCCCTAGCTAGAATCTGGTGCCAGGAGTTCAACAGAACTGGCATTTTTTCAATCCGAGGCACGGTTTGGATGCTATGGCGAGTTGCAACTCACCTATTGAAGCCATTCAGGGACACAATGACAATTTGGTCCGGGGGCACAAAATCATAGCCGAGTGACATAAATGAGTTATGTAAGCTTTGGAAGGTGTGTATTACCAATGACCGTACGACCACAGTGCCCACAATTTCCTGACACAGGGGATTTTAAAGTTGACACCCTGTGTCAGATTTACATTGTGCCTCATTGAACTAAACCCTAGTTCCAGAGATCCTCTAACAAGCACTTTTCTGGGTGACGAAATTAGAGGAGAGGGGTCCCCCTAGCTGGAATCCAGTGCCAGGATTCCAACAAAATTGGCATTTCGTCAATCTGATGCATGGTTTGGGTGATATGGGGAGTTGCAACTCGCCTCATCAAGCCATTTAGCGACATAAAGGCAATTTGTTCCAGGGGCACAAGATCACAACCAAGAGATGTAACTGGGTTCTGTAAGCTTCGTAAGGTGTGTATGACCAACGCCCACACGACCACGGTGCCCAGAATCACCCGACACAGGGGCTTTGAAAGTAACCCCCTGTGCCAGATTTGCATTGTGCCTCACTGAGCTAAACCCTAGTTCCGAAGATCCTCTAACAAACATTTTTCTATGCGATGAAATCATAGGAGAGGGCTCTCCCTAGCTGGAATCCAATGCTAGGAGTCCAACAAAACTGGTGTTTCATCAATCTAAGGCACAATTTGGTTGATATGGAGAGTTGAAACTCACCTACTGAAGCCATTCAGGGACACAATGACAATTTGGTCTGGGGGCACAAAATCACAACCGGGTGAGGGGTCCCCCTAGCTGGAATCCAGTGCTAGGAGAGGGGTCCCCATAGCAGGAATCTGGTGCTAGGAGTCTAACAAAACTGGAGTTTTGTCGATCCGAGGCACGGTGTAATTGGAAACATGCCTTCTTTTAGATGAGGAGAAGGGGGTTAAAATCATGATGAGGTACATGATAATGATGAGGATGAATATGATTTTTATAAGACATGAGAAATCTAAACCTAACAATAGGTCTTTCCCACGATCCTGTTGAGGGGTCCTAAAACCCTTTAACTCAACAACAAGAACCAAACCCACCACCAAGGCCCAATTAGACTCTGCAACGTTTGATAGTGGAATGGTTCTCTATATCTATCGATCCAGTCGAATAATCGATGGGCTTTACATAGTGATTGACATGATATCTTCTTATGAAAATTCCTCCTTCAGTTTAAACGTTCTCTTTTTGTATTTTCTCTTATTTGATGGGTCTAATAAAAGATGGGTGCTGGTATAAAACAACTAGGTAAAAGGGGAAATCTTAATTACTGAAGAAGGTTGAGCTCGTGATAACCCTTGTGCTCAAGCATGTAGACAAATATTTTCACACCAGTGACAAGCCTAGTACTAATACATCAACTTGTTGGTATTTCAATTATTGTTTGAGATACAATTATCGAAAGAAAACACACAAGCAATAAAATGATGGCAAGAAAATTAGTTTCCTTAGCTCTAATCACTAATCACACATTAACACAACGATTTTCTTTCCACCATTAGAGACAAGAACTATGAAAATATTGAATCAACTAACTTATCAACAGATTCATAAACTCTTACTCATTACAACATCCATTCATGAGATAAAGTCGGAAGTAATTCCTCCTTAGATCCAATCACACATGCCTTTGATGAAAAACATAAGTTTGTCTCTGGTCCTAAACATGACTTCTCAATTGAGGTAGTTCTGAAATAGTTGTTTACAATTCCAAAAATGAGAGTCCCTTCCAAAACCATCAACCTCTTCTAAAAGTTCAATCCTCTTATTTATAGCAAATCATTAACAAAAAATAACTATCAAAAGTGAAAGCTAAGTAAAACAAAACATCACCACATGGCATTTCCATCTCTCTGTATTCTAAGAGTCATCGAATGGTTTCATTGAAGTGGATGAATCTTCTCATACTCTGACCATTTGACAAAGAGGTCCTTGCATGTGTTGGCATTCAGGAATCTGTGTTGGTCCATCGATGCTGAAAGGATCTCCTTTACTTCTACTGCCCGTGCCCGATACTTGACTATTTTAACACTTAATTGGTGTAATATTGTTTGAGCCTTGATAGGGTGCTCCATGAACTGATGTACTTGTCCTGGTGCCATGTTCACCACCTTTTCTATCTATGCAGTCCATGCCAAGTCTTGTTCTGCATGTTGTTTGACTATGTCATGCAAGTCGACAAAGTCCTCGGGTGATCCGAATTCTAGGATACTGATGTCTTTCATCCCCCAATTAATCTTGACCTAGTTTCTTTCGCAATCGACCCATTTCTATTGAATATCCCACTGATATTCTTGGGCCATTTTCACCCAGTATTCGACCACTTTCCTTATCTGATCTATGTTTTTGTCCCTCAACACCCGAATGTCGTGCTCTTCGGCATGTCGGCCCTTTTGAACCGCACTGATGTAGTCAATTATTTGCACTACTTGGTGGGCCTTCTCGTACCATATTTCCACATCTTTGTAAGTTTCTAGCACCACAAGGGTGTCTTCTTGGAATTCATATATCCCTACAGTGAAAAGGTGCCGTTCACTCGAGAATTTTCTATAGGCATCTTGGAACTCACTTCTCAAAAACATCATGGCATGTGTGGAGTCCTGATAATATTTCTCCAAATGGCGCAGATGATCCATCTCCTTTAGTACAACAGCCATATCCTCTTCATCTTTCCTTGCTCTATCTAGGGTGGCATCTATGATTTCCATCCCTGCGTCGATAAGCTCAGACGTTTTGGTGTGCTATGTGCTAATCAATTTCTCATTTGTGGTGATGAGGATCAAACTGGCCAACATAAGCCTACTATTATTAGTGGTTCTTTTCATGATGTATTTCCTTTTTCAGTTATAGGCGATTCCTTAATGTATATTATCGACCTAATCAACAGGTTTGGGGATTTGTTGTTCTCCCTAAGTTAGAGTATTTCCTAGGCTCCCGACTGTGTATATTTGTTCTAGGCTGGGTTCCTGAACCTCTTCTTTATGTCTTGATGGCTCGACTCCTGGTTGTGGATCATCGTGTGGTAAGGTATTGGCCAAAACCGAGGAATCAGGGGTGGGTTCGGTACTTACTTGGTAATTTGCTGTTGAAATGTCGATTTCATGTTGTGGAATTTATTCTTCTTGTTCGCCTGATCCTAGCTCATCCCTCGAGCTATCCATTGGGGTTCCCTGTATTTTGAGTGGCTCAATGTCTAAGGCACTTTATACCTCATGCTCACTCTGCGGACGACTCTGAATTGAATCATTGGGACCTGGGGTGGATGCTCTCTCAAATTCTTTCTCTTATGTAATTTGCACTGGAGTGACCAAGGACACCTCTAAACTCTCCTCCTCATCATATATGGTTATCATATAGAACAAGGGATTTGGTACATGTTGGCCCTTGGTTATGTAAGGAAGTGAATATTAAGGAAGAAAGGCAAAGTACGAATTGCACAGAAGGCACATTAACCGAGGAAAGGTCGAAGTGGGTAAAGAAGCAGAAAAGAAGGAACAAAGTAAAGGACAAGATAATCGTTGGAAGAGAAGAGCGAGGAAGAAAAAACATCGAGGAAGAGGGATCATGGACAACCCAACAAGTAGAAAAAGACATCAACGAGTGATTTGGAGCACCTCACGGAAAAGAAGGAAGGACAGGCTGGCGAAGCCCTTAAAACATAGATCATGTGGACCTAGGGTTTTGTATCTAGGGTTTTGACACCTAGGCTTTGGTCTAAGGTTGTCTGAGAGTCATGTAATGTATAAATAGAGGTCTAGAAGACCTGGGAGGGTTCGTTCTAGTTCGTATGTTGCTCTATAATTGGTTTTTGGTCATTATTGTTTCTATTGCTGTTGTTGAGAACCTTATTGAGTCTGCATTTTGGATCTTCAGCTGGGTGCGAAGATCAATCCTGTAGTTGGGTGCACAGGAAGGGAAGAGAAAGAGAGAAAGAGATCTGCAGCTAAGTGCACAGATAGAACTGTATGTTTTCATCTAATAAATCAAGAAACACAGTTCTGTGGACGTAGCCCTAGGGAGAGGGTGAACCATGTATATCTTGTTGTTCTTTGTGGTTGATGCTGTGTTATTTTTTATCTGTTATACTATTACTGCATTGTTGTGTTAGATAAGAGATATAACTTCGCGAAGAAAACATTAGAGTGATGAAGAATATCTAGATTGTCTGCGTTGTGTTTTGGAATCCCTTTACATTTCCACTAGTTGTAGACACCTGTGTCCTGCAACCCCCTATTGCTACTTCGAGTGAGACTGCATCTGCTCTGCAGGTGTTCCCAAAAGGGCCAATAGTTAGGGTTTGTTGGTGTGCTGTAAGAGCTAAACCTTGGGTTTTCCCCTATGCCAACAAATGGTTCTGTTGCGGGGATCGAGATCTACTTGAGGGAATGTCAAGGTGGTTTCCATCGAAGACAAATATTCAAAAGTGGATAGAGGAACAAGAAAAGGACTTCGCTGAAGCTCAGAACAAGAACCCTAGCATTAGTACAGAATATTGGTTGGGAAGGTACATCTTTACTGACATACATGAAATTTTCTTTGGAGGAGTTCATAAGGAGTTATACAAGTGGTTAGCCAGATTAGCAGATACCCAGTTTGAGATCATATCTAGACCACCTGTGGTTTTGACAACGACATTGATCAAGAAGGTCAAGAGAGTTGATAATGCTGTGTCTAGAGCAGTGGATATCTAGTTTGATAGCACTATTGGAGGGTACATTACTGAGTTTTCCATTGACAGAGTCGAATCGTATAGTCAAGCAGAGAGGTATTTATTTAAGGAACCTAGAGGAAATTTTCTACACTTTTTGAAGCTAAGGATTAAAATGCTATTGCATGAGAATAATATCCTGAAGATAGAGTTAAGCTAATGTTCAAAAACTCAGACAATGACAATGACACAAAGGCTAGACACATGCGCAGTGGGAGATCATTCAGAGAGGCTCCTCTTGCGAACCTATTTAAGAAGAACTATGGAGACGAGGGATTCTACATTAGATAAGAAGCCGAGCTAATAGACAAAGAGTATTCAAATTATGAAAGAATAGAATAAGTAGGGACTAAAGAACCTCTCCAAGGAGAATCAGAAACTTCAGGAACTATGCCGACTGTTGAAGTAAGTAATGGTACTCCTCCTTTGTTTTAGAAGCATTAAGTAACCAGAGTAACTCGAGTATTCAGAGCAATCCGAGTACTATTACAAGAATTTTGGTACATACGCAATCAAGAAACCAAGGAAGGTCTATGGCATATGAAATGAGGTTACCCATTTTTAGAGGAGATGGATCTGAAGATCCTGACCAACATTGGTTCTTATGCGAATCTGTATGAAGCATTAAGCAAGTCACCGATGAAGCTGTTAAGAGAAATCAGTTTAGTACTACCTTGAGGGATCACACTTTGAACTGGTATATGAATTTTTCTTCAGGACCTGGAAAGACTAAACCGTTGAATGACATTAAGACTGTGTTGAGTGCGGAGTTAAAGAAACCTAGTTCGGAGTTGTTATCACCTGCTAATTTGTATTAATTTTTCCCAAAGCGTCTTGTCCTTATGCTATTTTTCCACTCGGACTTTCAAACTTTTTCACCAGCTTCGTCAAGCTCCCATTAGCTAAATCCTTCACTCAACTAATCATCCAAAATAGTCATGTACTCCATGAGTAAAAAATTGGCAAATATCCCAAGCCTATACCTAGCCTTAATTCCTATCTAAATCCCTTAGGTCCATAACTTCATTCAGTTTTACCGTTATTTTCATATTCCCGTTGAAAATAAAAAATATGCCTTTTATTAAGCACCCTTATCGCATCCACAAAATAATGTGTTAAGCCTCATATGCCCAAAGTGATTCGAAAATAGAAAAAAAGGGTTTTTTTATTATTAATATAAATATTTTTATATTTATATTAATATTTAATCCCATATTTAATTTATGAAATCATGTCAAATCATGGGAACAAATCTCAATTTATAATATGGAAAAGTCAAAGGTTGGATGGAGGGTGCACATACATATTGGGGATTAAAGTAACGAGGAGGTTAATTATGTGAAGGAGGACCGGGGAAAACTACTGTGGTTTGTGTTTTTACGTGGAGCACATCAGAGGTAAAAGCAGTTTGGATTAAACCACTTTTAGCCCAAGCCCAATATAATAAATGAAAACATTTATCATATGTTTTATGTGCGGCATTTTTCCAAGAGTGCATTTTAATAATGATTATGGGATTTCCAATAAATGAGATTCCTCCTCATGGTGAAAATGTTTTACATAGGTAAGATTTAAATTTTACAAATCAAGGAGACTAATGTTTATTTCCATGGAAAATAATTAAATGGAAGATGCACGTGAATGAAAACTTAGATAATTTTTATCCAAAGGTTTTACATAAGTAAAAGAAGAAGATAAAAGGTATTTTTCCAAAGACGGTAAATTGGAAAAACGTTACACAGTAAATGTTTTTCACAGGGAAATGGTAAAAGTAAATGTTTTTACAATGAAATGGTGAATTGGGCAAACAAGACATGGTCTTAAAAACCACGGGCATGAATTAAATTATGGAAATTTAATTCTACAGGATAGAGAAATATTTGGGAATTATTTTTATTTCAAATATATTATTCCCAAATGTTTAATGAGAATATGGATAAATGCAATTATATTTGAAATATTATGAGTGACATTTCAAAGAAAATGTGGCAGAGGAAGGAGCTGGAGCGTTAGTGATCAGGGGATCAAATTTTGCTCAAAAATTCAAAGTGCTCGGAATTTCTTTAAACCAGACGAGAGCGTAGGCCTCGTCGTTGCGAACCCAACGCAACTCGTTTCGTCTCAAACGAACGTCGGGAGCGAGAGATATTGCAATCTGTTCGGAATGTCAAACAGGCAAAAAAAGGACGCTGACTGTACAGTCCGTACAGGCTGACGTGGCAGGGCCGTACGACCGTACGCTGACATGGCAATCATTTATTGGCTGACAGTTGGTCGAATTGGGAGGCGACATGTGGCATTGTTTGGTCAAGTGATTGGGTGCCACGTGGCACCCCGGTATTTGTTGTTGTTTTGTTTGTCAAAATATATTGGAGTTCGTGGGGTTCGACCCCCGGACCTCCCCACCGCATAGCGCCTTCACAAAGACCATCCAACCAACAGACTACCGTTTATGCCTTGTTATATATATGGATTGGTATATATTTGAATTTAAATTATGTGATAGTTGGCGGGGGGCCGGGCCGGGGCTTAGCCCCGGCCCATGATCGTTTTTGTTTTGTATATATGACCATGCCATATGCCCATAACTACCAATGGTGCGAGCGCAGGGTTTTAAACATAGCTCATGGTCCTTTGTATTGTGCCATGTGACCACGACCGGAGCGCAGGAAAGTTCAAACGGTTTTGAAACGATTATCCCTTTTGCCACAACGCGAGGTTGTATGGACCCTCGTGTGCCCAGGTGCTAGGCGGTTAGGGGCTGGCGCGCCCATAACCGTCCTACAGTTCTCACTGTTAGCGCGGTTGTGCCCGGTGATGGGTTTTCACGCTTTAAATTGTGTGTGTGCCAGGTTCATGGAATAAGGGTGCGTTTTGTAGATGCAAAGACAACAAGCTTGAAGGGGGGACTTCCAGGAGGCCTAACTTCTTCGTTTTTCGACCGATTGAGGTGTCGAAAAAGCCCAACTAGGGGTTTTTGGACGCTCTGAAGCCATTGGAGAAGTCAGTTGGTCAGTTTGAACATTGTAAGGCATGTTTTTGAGCACTTTGAGCAATTAATAATAATGATCCATTGGAAGCTGGACCAGGAGATGTAGCCCAAGAGAGGGGTGAACTCCTTTATCAATTGCTGTGTTTA
>SNQJ01S0027592.1:143310-191861 GCA_010110895.2 Picea sitchensis
GACGAGGTGCAGTTGAAACTGGGTACCAGACACAGAAAAGACAGTCTGCTCAAGATAGGGAGGAACATAGAAGAAAGCATAGGCTGCTCTGCACAATCTGCAGTCGAAGTAAAATAGAAGGTTCAATCTTGCAGTGACTCGAGATGAGTCACATGTGAGTGTTGGGGGCCTATTGGCCCTTGGTTATGTAAGGAAGCGAATATTAAGGAAGAAAGGCAAAGTACAAACTGTGTGGAAGGCACATTAACTGAGGAAGCGTCGAAGTGGGTAAAGAAGTAGAAAAGAAGGAACAAAGTAAAGAAAAGGCATCAAGGAAGAGGGATCATGGACAAATCAACAAGCGGAAAAAGACATCAACGTGTGCTTTGGAGCACCTCACGGAAAAGAAGGAAGGACAAGCTGGTGAAGCCCTTAAAACACGGGTCATGTGGACCTAGGGTTTTGGATCTAGGGTTTTGACACCTAGGCTTTCGTCTATGGTTGCCTGAGAGTCATGTAATGTGTAAATAGAGGTCTAGAAGACCTGGGAGGGTTCGTTCTAGTTCGTATGTTTCTCGATAATTGGTTGTTGGTCATTATTGTTGCTATTATTGTTGTTGATAACTATATTGAGTCTGCATTTTGGATCTTCAGCTGGGTGCGAAGATCAATCCTGTAGCTGGGTGCACAAGAAGGGAAGAGAAAGAGAGAAAGAGATCTACAACTAAGTGCGTAGATAGAGTTGTATGTTTTCATATAATAAATCAAGAAACACAGTTATGTGGACATAGCCCTAGGGGGAGGGTGAACCACGTATATCTTTTTGTTATTTGTGGTTGATGATGTGTTATTTGTTATCTGTTATATTGTTACTGCATTGTTGTGTTAGATCAGAGATATAACTTCGCGAAGAAAACATAAGAGTGATAAACAATATCTAGATTGTCTCCGTTGTGTTTTGGAATCCCTTTGCATTTCCTCTGGTTGTAGACACCTATGTCCTGCAACCCCCTATTGCTACTTCGAGTGAGACTACATCTGCTTCACAGGTGTTTCTGAAAGGGTCAATAGTTAGGGTTTGTTGGTGCACTGTAAGAGTTGAGCCCTGGGTCTGACCCTATGCCAACAATACACTTGTTGTCCCTGGTGTCCTCGCTATCTCGGGCTGGGTCAAAATTTCCCTTGGTTATCCAATCTACGGTGGTGGAACCTTAGGGTTTTCCGACCCAGTGATTTCTTCAAGTCGCATCGACTCTAGGCTGCTTGGTTACCCTCGAATTTCAATTAGGTTATCTGCGGGAATCCTTGTCATTTCTATCAGATCAAGGTCATTTTTCAATTGATCAATGATACTTTTCACCCCTTCTAGCAAGAGTAATCCCCTTCTTTGTGCCTTTGTTGGCTCTGCCACTTTGATTTCTTCCCTAGATTTGATGGCCTCTTGAGCCGACTGCTCTATTGTTTCCACCTATTCATCCATGCTCATGGATTTGAACTTGGTCATGTTTGGATTGGCCATTCTCTACACCACCTCATCCCAGTCTTGGGTGCACTCTGTAAAGATATCATCCTCAAACTTATCATGAGCGTACGACCAACAAGATGATACCTGTGAAGCATGTTAGAGGACCAGACCTTTAGGGTTGTGCTTGCGAAATCGGCATGTCAGGAACCAGAATTCAAGTTGGCTCAACCCTTCTTGTTTGACTTGAGCAATATCCTTTACCAGATAAAACCCTATATGAAAACCGTAGGGTATGAAAGCCCACTTCTTGTCCTTAACTAATGTGGCATTGTATGCCTGAAGGATAGTCTGATAGTAGATTTCTCCCACAATGAATCAGTCCGGGACATGGGAAGGAAGGAGATGTGGTGCTCCGAAGACCCCGAACACCCTGATGTAGGTTGATCGTTCGTCTAAATACAAATGGCCTACTTTTTCTACCATTTTCTTGGCTGCTATAGATAACCTTGGGAATTTCTTCTTGAAAATAATAAAATGAATACGGACGATGAATTCATCATAGATCAGTGCATAATATTTCTTGTACATGTTCTCCCATAGTATGTTGAAGTAGAAGTGGATCGGGAGCTCCACAACATGCCATCTTAAATTCATGTCGACAAAGACATTCCTTGCACACATGACATCGAGTAGGTACGAGGCCATGTAGAAAGTGGGTGCCTCCCCTTCTTTCGTCGTCTGAGCCTGCTATACATAGATGCTTAATTGTTTTGAGATTCTCACTCCCCAGTTGAAGCTACTCCCGGCGATCGCCATTGTGTATGCCAATGACATCCATGCTTCCGAAAACTTCGAGCAATCCTTTTCTCCATATAGCCGACAGATGAGAGCCATCAAATAGATTTATGGCTCTCTTAGGTTAATTGTGCCATACTAGCCATTGCTCCGGTTAGTGTACTTATTGTCTTCCTTCCACCATGAGGCCATCATCCGGTTGGTGTCATGGAATTCATGGAAATTCACCATGAAGTTCATGTTGAGCCTCTCATCTGGGTCCCTGAGCTTGTAGTATTTGTGGACTTCTGTCGGGAGGAAAACTCTGACACATTTTCCATTCTCATTGTTGATCAAGCACTTCTTCTCATCCATATGGTCGATGAGCCATTTCAGAACCTATATGCAAGGGAAAACTGGGGTTCTGCTTGCCACCATGTGTAAATACGACCATTAGATGTTCAGGAACACCTAGTCATCAAGCGCCCTCACGTCTAGGTCACTGTGTGGGATATACTATGGGTATTCTTCTTGGCTAATTATGTTGAAGAGATCCCCCCACTGTGGGAGAATTAATTTGGATCTGGTGCTTTCTTCTGTATCACTGAAGGTCGGAGGTTGCACAAAATATTTCTTTGTTGACGTTTTAATAATAGGCTCCGCCCTTAGAGCGTACTCCAACTGACTCGCAGTCCTCGGAGAGGAACCTTCGTCTGTTTCAGATTATTTTAGTTTGGGTGCCCTCGACGAGGGTCTAGTGGTTGTCCTTCTCGACGACATCTTACCTGCAGCTAGAACATAGTTTAGATATTGTGCAAGAAAAGAGGATGCATATATTACGACCAAAAAATTGACNACTTGTTAAACATGGTTTTGATAATCAAAGGGTCGGTACAGTGTCAATACATTCGCTTTTCTCCTTCAGATGATCTAGAATTCAACTTGTGCACATAATTAATTCTTTCAAAATCTTTCTAGAGATTTAAACAGGAATGAACTTACCTTGTCGCGTCAGCCATTCAATTCAGTTTATGAGTGTAATTTCATTAAATCTTCCACTAGATATTCAAAGATGTTTTAAACTTAAATTCATCGTGGGTTGACGATGCGGGTATGTGTGGTAATGTGGTCTATCGATGATTTCAAATTGATGTTGTCTAATCGGTGCATGAGGTAGAAACAAATGAGGGATCATGCATTAATTGGTATATTAAATGTCCAAATCCGATCGTGTCTTATGCCGCAAACATCCCATTGTTTCGCTAGTTTAGTTGGTAGATCGGGAGTCGAGATTGTGCTTCAAACGTTTTCGTTGATATCTCCTTGCAAAATTTCTGACGTTGATCAATATTTCCATATGGAGCTAACGTGCTAACGCATACCAGGAGGCGTGACTGGGACCCAGGGAACCTAAGATGACTCGGGATGAAACTAGTCCGTACAACCCCCTTACGTGGTAAAGGCACGTGCCATTCAAGATCGGTGACTTCATTTTCTTGTGTTAATCATAATCGAGACTTTCTTTAAGCTATACATTATAAAATCCAATCCTATATTTTTGACACCAAAAAGCATCAAGGATCGATGATTGACGATAAACCTACCCAAGTGCTATCAGATCTACTCTTTTGAAAAATTCACGATGCCAAAAAATGCATCTGGGATTGGATATATGTTTGTTTCGGAAAAAATGATTGTTGTAACCTTTCTGGATTTCCCCGACCCTTATAAGGCGCATCGATCATCGTCTATGGGTAATTTCTTTGCGTCCTTTTTTAATGCCTATCCTTCCCATATTTTTCTAATGCTGAAGGGGATCAACTATCTCTTGAAACTTCGTGCGAATAACTTACGCAAACCAAATCCACCTTCTTCTGACATTGATTAGGGATCGACACTCGACGAATGTTGTAACTGTGTGTTTCCTTTACCTGCTTGAATTTTTTTTCCGACGCCGAACCTGAGCGTGTTAGGTGTAGTGTTAGTTGTCAATTCTCAATTTGATTGTTAAGTTATTTTAGACACGGGGTTAACAAGTTCAAACAAACCTGAATTGATGATAAGAGTCATGAAAACAACACAAAGATAAATCATTCTTAAAGGGAAATCGATTCAGATAGTGAATAAAACAAGTGGTACCCAAAAAGTGATAAAATTTCATAAGTCTTTTAGGGTGTGTTGAGTGCTCAAAAAATGGAGACTTGTTGTGAGAAAGAAGAATATATGTTTCTTCCCTGGGTTAGCTGATGCAGACGCTGGTTAAGAAATCGAATGGTTTGTTTTATCAGAGTCTCTTCTATCCTTGTGTTTTCAATTCCCCTGGTTGGTGAATCTGAGCCTGCCTGTGGGGTTTCAACCTTTATCCCACCTTTGTTCCTTTTAACCATGAACCATGCTCTCTTTTGACAAGAGTCGAGTAAAGAATTCACTGGCACCAGGCCTTTAGTTATCATCGATCACTTGTTGTGGTGTTGCTTCACTGCCAGCGAGGGTCCATAGCCCCAGTGAAGTCACCTCGACGTCAACTACCTTTCTCCATTTCCAGTGAGTGTCCATAGCCCTGGCGGATTTATCTGCATACCCTCGCCTACTTTTCACTCATTTGATATAATTGATTTATTTTGGTAGAATTCCCCGAGTGAGTGGGAGAGGAGGACATCTATTATCTGCAAGATGAGATGGTTAAGGTAAAGTTTTTCTAGCTCTATCTTTAGGTACATGTGGTCCTTTCCATCTTACCATATTTCCATTTAGGTTTTTACCAGACCACCAGACAAACATTTAATCACTTGCCAAGGTTGTTTATTTGAAAAGGTTAGATGCATAACTCCTTTAAGAAAATCAACAATTCACCTAACGTTTCTTGTGTTGTATGTAAGTAGGAGTCAGGAACAGAGTTTGCTACACCATATTGATTAAGTTCAACCGATGCCTTGCGGAACATAAATTCAAAGTGAAAATAGTACGACAAAAATAAAACAAAAACAAAAATAAAGGACTCCATAATTAGCCTAAGAAATAAAATAACATGAAAACACAAACATTTTGTTTTTAACAAAAATATTGTTTCAAGGCTTAGCCATTCACCGGGAGGGCGTTAGGTTCCCCCCTCAGATTTTTCAACCAATATGTACCTTCCCCATGTTTCTCGACTACCTGAAAAGGTCCAAGCCATAGATTCTAAAACTTCGAATGTTTTCCCTTCGTCTCATTCGCTCTGTCCCATTTTAGGACTAAGTCTCCTACTTCAAANTTTGGCCTTATGCTTGTCAAAGCACCTTTTAACTATTTGTTGATGAGAAATAAACTTTGATTTTTCTTTCTCCCTTTATTCTTCCAGCATGAGGAGGGTATCAATTCTTTGTTGAATAACCGATGAGGGTTTTCATCTAGAACCCTGAGCAAGGTAAAGGGATGGAAGATATATCCCGTTCGGGAGAATGGCTTCTTGTCCATATACCAGAAAGTATGGGTAATTCCCTATAGCTTCCTTGGGTGTTACTCTATCATCCCATAAGGCATTATGAAGTGAACTATGCCAATTCCTTTGGTTGCCTGCAACTGTTTTCTTTAATATCCTCACTAGGTTCTTATTGGTTGATTTTGCCACTCCATTCCCCTGTGGATAGTAGTTTGCATAGTATCTAATTATGATTCCTTTGTCTAGAGAAAAATATGTTAATAGGGTGGAAGAAAAGTAAGCGGCATTATCTGAAACAAGAATGGAAGGCATACCGAACCTTGTGATCAGTTGTTGTTCTATGAATTGGATCACCACCTTTTCTTTTACATGAGTCAATGGGATGACCTCTGCCCATTTTTTGAAATAGTCTGTGGCAGTCAGTATGTATCTATGTTGTTTTGAATAACTCGGTGTAATTTCTCCTATGAAATCTAACCCCCATTGCTTGAATGGTCTGGAGATGACCACATGTTGGAGTGGGACAACTTCTCTCTTTTCCTTCCCCATGCTCATTTGACAAGTTTTACAGTTCCTAGCGTATGTGCGAGCATCTCTAAATAGAGTAGGCAAATAATAGTCATCTCTCAGGGTCTTGTGAGCGGTGGTATTCCCTGCGAAGTGTCCACCTGCAGGACCATCATGGAGATCCTTCAGAACCTTGTCTATGTCTTCACGTTAGAGACATCTTAAAAGTACCCCATCATAATTAAAGCGGAAGAGCACCGAATGTATGAGGCGATATTGTGCCAATTTTAGTCTGAGAGCTCTCCTTTCCTTAGGGTTTAGGTTTTCTGGGCAAGTCCCATGATGCATGAGATAATTTAGTTTCTCATACCAAGAATCCTGCCCTGGGGGAACATATAAAGCTTCACTACACCATAATGCCAACTCATTCTCCCACCCAGGGTCTTCATTTACTTGGTCCTGGGATTCAGTTGCGAGTTTACATAATCCTTGTCCTTTAACCAGTTTGGAAGGTTTTATATATAGATCAAATTCTTGGACCACTGCCATCCAGTTTCCTCTTCTTCCCCCCATCTCCTATTGAGTGTATAGGGATCATACTACAGGATGAGGCACAATGAATTTGGTATGGTTTTTTAGGATGTAAGATCTGAAATGTTTTACTACCTTGTACACTGCATAAGTCTTCTTGTCTATAGCAGGGTAATTTAGTTTGGCCCCTTGGATATTAGTGCTCATAAATGAGACCGACGCCTCATTTTTTTCATCATTCTTTTGAGTCAATAGTACAACTAACGATTGGTCGTAGGCAAAAGTATAAATAAAAAAATCTATGCTAAAGTCTGAACTTCGCAACACTGGAGCTTGAGATAGTGCGGTCTTAATATTGTTGAAATAACTTTTTCATTCATCATCCCACTTAAATTCAACATCTTTGTGAATCATTTTTTGTAAGGGTTTGATAGTTTCAATGAAATCAGGGGTGAATTTCCTCACAAAATTGATTTTCCCATAGAAGGATTGCATTGAATTTTTGTTGTAGGGTAAGGGAAGCTAAGATATTTCCCTAATTCGTTATGAGTCTATGCAAATTTCTGCTTGAGATATAATATGACCTAGTAGTTTCCCTTCCTCGACACCGAAGATAGTTTTTTTAGGGTTTAACGATATACCGTATTTCCTACACCTTTCAAAAATATGGGTTAGGTGTTGGATGTGGTCTTCTCTATTCTTTGAATACACACTCACATCGTCCAAATAAACTACTACACATTTGTTGATTAGTCCCCGAAAAGATACATTCATGGCCCTTTGGAAGGTTTCCCCTGCATTGATTAACCCAAAGGGAATACATTTATAAGAAAAGGTTCCCCACTTGGTTCGGAAGGTAGTTTTCAATTGGTCTTCCTCTGAAACTAGAACTTGGTTATAACCTGAAAAATTGTCTAGCAGGGAGAAAATATCAGAACCAGACACGGTCTGCAATACTTGCTCCATCAGCGGGACTGGGTAGTTGTCCTTTTCGAATGCTCTGTTGAGGTTTCTGAAATCCACACATAGGCGGATCTCCCCAAAATTTTTCCTAACAGGGACCAAATTTGCTACCCAGGCAGAGTGTCTAACGTAAAATATATTTTTAGCATCTAGTAATTTCTTTAACTCCTGACACATGAGGGGTTCCAGAGATGGGTGGTACTTCTGGAGCTTCTGTTGGAAGGGTTTTACTCCGGGTTTTAATGGTATTGTGTGTTGAATGATGTGAGTGTCACAAGTCTTCATATCTTGGTAGGACCATGAAAAAACATCTTGATATTCTCTGAAAAGTTTAAGATAGGACTTTCTTTCTTCTTTAGACACTGTCTTGCCTATATTTATATTTTTAGGGTTTTCCAGGGTTCCTAGGTTTACAGTCTCGTACATGGGACAAGAGCTCCCTGTCTTTGTGTTTGTTGACCTTTTAAATATTTCCCTCAAGTCAAATAGGTTCTACAAGTTGGCTACCCCTTTAGGTATCATGTGAAACATTAGTTTGTCAGTTGAGTGATCTGTTTCCCCACTTTGTTCATGGGGATCAATTTCTACTAGTTTCTCTTGGAATACTTCATCATCAATAGCCAAGCCTTTAAAATTTTCCGGATTGGTTAATAAGTTCATGATATGTTCATCTCCTTCAAAGACCTTCCAATTAGAAATATTGTTGGGCACCGATGGTTTGTAGAGTAGCTCCACAGTGAACCGGGAGGCTTCATAGTCTTCTAAATGGGATAGCCTTGAGGCATCAATGGCCAGGGAATCAACAAGAGTGTTCTTTGTTCTGGGGATCACTGTAATGTTGAAGGCTTCAAAATGTTCTATTAGCCTGTGCACTTCCTGTTGATAATTCCTCAGGTGGGGAGATTTTCAATGTATAATATTCCTTACTTGTCTAACGATGATTTCAAAGTCTCCCAAAACCTTTAGTTCTTTAATGTTCAAGTCTATGACTTTCTTTAGCCTTTGCACTAAAGCTTCATACCCGACGGTATTATTAGTGCATTCAAATTCTAGTCTGCAGGACAGGAAATTTTGTTTACCCTTCAGATCAGTGAGGATACACCTCGCTCCTAATCCTTCTTGTGACTTAGATCCATAAAGGTACAAGGTATAAACTTGTGAGCGGAAACCATCATATTCTCAATGCCTACTAACTTATTCCTTTCCACCTATTTGCTTCGTGGTTTCTGACATAGGTTCTTGACAGAAGAGGGTTTCTTCCGACACCTTTGGTACATTTTCTTGAAAAGTCATTTTGGAGTTTTGAGTAAGAGGAATATTAGATGAGAGAGGGGAGAAATTTCCAAAATCGGAGTCGTGGGAGTAGTTTCCTAACATGGGGAAATTTGTCGAAGAGGGTTCATTGAGGGCTTCTAAATCAGTGACAATATGATTGAGATACCCTTCCCTATCGATCCTAATCATGTTCGCGTGTCCCTTTAATGGAAACTAAAGATGAGCCCAGTCTATGCTAAAGTATCCATTCAACTTCTTAGACCAATCTCGACTAAGTAGCAGTCCATAAGATTCTGGTATATCTACTAGAATGATGTTAATTACGTGAAAAAATTTCGGGTGTGTTGCCATTTTGATCATGACATCCTTGAGTTCTCCCATAAATTTCACCTGGGTTATGTCCAATTGTATCACATGTTTATCACTTTTGAGAGGGACTGCATTTAATTTCTTGTAGATAGATAATGGCATGACATTAGAGGATGCCCCTAAGTCAACCAAACAATTATGGAGGTTTCTGTTGAAGACTTCAAATGCCAAGAGGAACGGTGGGACAAAAGGCTTTCCTTTTTTATCTTAAGAGAACACGTTTACAATTGTTTTATTCCTTAGATCTGTGGGGGATAGATTTTCCCCTTGATCAGTGTTTGTTATTGGAGTCTCTACTATCTTCAAGTCTTGTAATAGAAATTCCTTTTGTTGGGGAATTCTACAAATGTCCATGACTGATACATTTGCTTTTAATATTTTTAAATATTCTACTATGTTGTAGTCTAGCTTGGGTGATTCTCGTGTATGGATGTTTATAGGATTTATTTGGGAGACAAAATATTCTTTCAGGTGATTGGATGTTTGTTTTCCTCTCGAAGTGTGGGAAACAGTAAGGTCGTTTGAGACCGACTGACCCCTACTTTGCGTTTTCACAACCAAGACCTCTGCGGGTGGTTATTGATAATCAAATAGATCATCAGAAGGCATTGGCAGGTCAGGGTCCCACACCAACATGGATGTTTCTTCCGGAGAGTCAACTTCTTCCTGATCGACAATATTCATCATTGAGCCACTTGATTTTTCGGTAAGGGAAACTTTGTCTAGGAATCGATTGTCCATCAAATTCATGGCATCCACCCATTGTGTACAATCTATTTCAAAATGTTTCTCTTGGTGATAGGTACAGAAAGAGTCAAATGCTACATTTCCCAGGTCTATTTTAATGTTGGTTGGGGGAGGTTCAATTGCTTTGAAGGATGGGTTTCTTTTAAAAAAGGATTTATAGGGATTTTGGCTTTGGTTTCCTTCCCCTGCACTTCTTTTCATGTCTATGATTTCATTTGACAACTTATTTATCATCTATTGCAGGTCCTCTATGTCTCCACTTCCCTTTTCGGGCTTGTTTCCCTCGGAGTCTAGTAAAAAAGAGTCCTCTCCTAGGTGGAGGTTGAGCTTCCTTCTTAATTAATGAGACCTGACCCTCTTTACATCTCGTCATTTGGAATTCAATTGTTTTGGCTTCCTCAAAATTCTCAGCTAGAGTTGTTTTGGCAGTGCTTTTGACAAACATGGAAATAGAAGCAGGGAGAGAATTAGCATACACTTCGATTTGCATCTCCTCAGTAGGTTTAGATTCGGGTTGGAATTTGTTTAGGATGGTGGTGAATCATTGATTGAATTGTTTAACCTTCTCATTTGAACTCATCGTGGTGGTGAACAACTCAACCATCAAAGCTCCTGTAGTGGTTTATTCTGCAATTTTTTCTAAAAAATCCTTTTGAAACTTCATCCAACTAGTTATGGACCCTACAGGTAGGTTAAAATACCATGTAGAGGCTGAATTTTCAAAGGTATAAGGGAAAATCCTGCATATTATGTATTCATGTTGGACATTCATCAACGTAATAGCTAGTATGAATTTTTTGATATGGTCTTCAGGCAATCCTGAGGTTTCAGGGTCAAATTTAGGGAGTAACTTTTCTAGATGTCGATAAAGGTTATGTACTCGTTCGGGGATTGCTAAATCATCTCTGGCCAACTAAGGTTGATTATTCCGAGGTGGGTTTCCCCTTTCTTCATTATGATCATTGTTATCCTCCATATCGTCTGACTCTAAAGCCAAGCGTTCCGATTTAAACCCTTCCTCGTCAGAGTCAAAATTGTCGGGCTCAGAGCAGTTACCAACTGGTGTTTTGGGGATTAGATTGAGGGGATGTTCAATCTTGATGAGGGAGAAATCTATTAGGTCTTCTACTATGTGAACAAAAACCTAGTTGGGGGTATCGACCACTGGTTTGCTTACTTGTTTTCTGCGAGGAAGTAACAGGGCTAAGGGTAGTGCTCCAATTTGTTGGGCATAAGCTCTTGTGAGTCTTCTAAACTGGTTCAACTCCTCATGGGGAAGAGCGTACAATATTTCAGGGAATGAATGTTCTTCCTCTTTCTTGGGTGAGTTACTTGTTTCAGGAGTACTTAGTGTATGTGGGTTGTCTTGAGAATGAATAGACATGCATGTTGGTTGTTTCGAATCTATAGGTTGTGTGAAATATTATATCATAAATATTGTCAGCCATTCATTCATTAGACCCTCCTTCTAGAGAAAATTCTGTTGAGGGGTCCTAAATACATTTAACTCAACAACATGAACCAAACCCGCCATCGAGGCCCAATTAAACTCTACAGTGTTTGATAGTGGAATGGTTCTTCGGATATGTCGATCTGACCGAATAATCGATGGGATTTACGTAATGATTGACAATATATCTTCTTGTGAAAATTCCTCCTTCAGTTTAAACGTTCTCTTTTTGTATTTTCTCTTATTTGATGGGTCCGATAAAAGATGGGTGATGGTATAAACTAGTTGGATAAAAGGGGAAATATTAATTATTGAAGAAGGATGAGCTGGGGATAACCCTTGTGCTCAAGCATGCAGACAAAGATTTTCACACCTATGACAAGCCTAGTACTAATACATCAACTTGTTGGTATTTCAATTATTGACTAAGATACAATTATCGAAAGAAAACATACATGCAATAAAATGATGGAAAGAAAATTAGTTTCCTTATCTCTAATCACTAATCACACATTAACACAACGATTTGCTTTCCACCATTAGAGACAAGAAATATAAAAATATTGAATCAACTAAATTATCAATAGATTCGTAAACTCTTACTCATTACAACATCCATTCATGAGATAAAGCCGGAAGTAATTCCTCTTTAGATCCAATCACACACGCCTTTGATGAAAAAAAAAAGTTTGTCTCTGGCCCTAAACACGACTTCTCAATTAAGGTAGTTTCGAAATAGTTCTTTACAATTCCAAAAATGAGGGTCCCTTCCAAAACCATCGACCTCTTCTAAAAGGTTGATCTTCTTATTTATACCAAATCATTAACTAAAAATAACTATCAAAGGTGCAAGCTAAGTAAAACAAAACATCGCCACATGACGCTTCCATTTCTTTGTATTCTAAGAGTCATTGAATGGTTTCAATGAAGTGGATGACTCTTCTCATACTCTGACCATTTGAAAAAAAGTTTCTCGCATGTGTTGGCATACGAGAATCTGTGTTGGTCCATCGGGGCCAAAAGGATATCCTTTACTTCTACTGCCCGTACCCAATACTTGACTATTTTAACACTTAACTATTGTAATAATGTTCGAGCCTTGATCAGGTTCTCCATGAATTGTTGTACTTATCCTGGTGCCATGTTTGACACCTTTTCTATCTCTGCAGTCCATGCCAAGTCTTGTTATGCATGTTTTTTGACTATGTCATGCAAGTCGACAAAGTCCTCGGGTGAGCCGAATTCTGGGAGACCGATGTCTTTCACCCCCGATTAATATTGACCCAACTTATTTCGCAATCGACCCATTTCTCTTGAATCTCCCGTTGAGGTTCTTGGGCCATTTTCACCCAGTATTCAATTTCTTTCCTTATCTGATCTATGTTGTTTTCCCTCAACACTCGAATGTCATGCTCTTCGGTGTCTCAACCCTTTTGAACCGCGCTGATGTAGTCAATTATTTCCACTTCTTGGTGGGCCTTCTCATGCCATCTTTCCACATATTTTCAAGTCGCTAGCACCATAAGGGTGTCTTCTTGGAAGTCATTTATCTCGACAGTGAAAAGGTGTCATTCACTCATGAATTTTCTATAGGCATATTGGAACTCACTTCTCAAAAACACCACGGCCTGTGTGGATTCATGGTAATATTTTTCCAAATGGCGCAGATGCTCCAATTTCTTTAGCGCAACGAACAAATCCTCTTCATCTTTCCTTGCTCTATACAGGGTGTCATCTGTGATCACCATCCCTATGCCGATAAGCTCAGACGTTTTGGCATGCTCTGTGCTGATCAATTTCTCCTCTATGGTGATGAGGATCGAACTATCCAATGTAAGCATCCTCTTATTAGTGGTTCTTTTCATGATGGATTTCCTCTTTCGATCATAATATATTTCTTGTATATCAATGACCTCATCAATAGGTTCGGGGATTTGTTGTTCTCCCCAAGTCAGAGTATTTCCCAGGCTCCCGAATGTGTATATTTGTTCTAGGCTAGGTTCCTGAACTTCTTCTTTATGTCTCGATGGCTCAAATCCCAGTTGTGGCTCATCGGGTGGTAAGGTACTATCCAAATCCAAGGAATCAGGGGCGGGTTTAGTACTTACTTGGTAATTGGCTGTTGAAATGTTGATTTCCTGTTGTGGAATTTATTCTTCTTATTCGCCCGATCCTATCTCATCCATCGAGATGTCCATTGGGGTTCCTGGTATGTCGAGTGGCTCATTGTCCAAGGCACTTTCTACCTCATGCTCGCTATGCATATGAATATGAATTGAAGCATCGAGACCCAGGGTGGATGCTCTCTTAGGTTCTTTCTCCTCTGTAATTTGCACTGGAGTGACTAGGGACACCTCTGAACTCTCCTCATCATCGTAGATGGTTATCAAATCGAATAAGGGATTTGGTACACTTGTTCTCCTTGGTGTCCTCTCTATCTCGAGATGGGTCAAAATTTACCTTGGTGATCTGATCTATGGTGGTGGAACCTCAGCATTTTCTGACCCAGTGATTTCTTCAAGTCGCATTGGCTCTAGGCCACTTGGTTCCCCTCAGATTTTGATTGGGTTATCAACGGGAATCCTCGTCATTTCTATCAGATCGGGGTCATTTTTCAATTGATCAATGATCCTCTGCACCCCTTCTAGCAATTGTAATCCCCTTCTTTGTGCCTCTATTGTCTCTGTCGCTCTGATTTCTTCCCTGGCTCTGAGGGCCTCTTGAGCCAACTTCTCTATTGTTTCCATATTTTAGTCCATGCTCATGGCTTTGAACCTGGTCATGTTTGGATTGTCCATTCTTTGCAACACCTCGTCCCAGTCCTGGGTGGACTTTGTGAAGATATCTTCCTCAAACTTATCATGAGCATATGAACAACATGATGATACCTGTCAAGCATGCTGGAGGACCAGGCCTTTAGGGTTGTTCTTGCGGAATCGACCTATCGAGAACCTAAATTCAAGTTGGCTTAGCCCTTCTTGTTTGGCTTGAGAAATATCCTTTACCAGATAAAACCCTATATGAAAACCATAAGGTATGAAAGCCTGCTTCCTGTCCTTGACCAATGCATCATTGTAGCCCTGCAGGATAGTCTGATAGCATATTTCTCCCATAAAGAGACAGTCTGGGACATGAGTAGGTAGGAGATGTGGTGCTCTAGTGGCCCCGAACACCCTAATGTAGGTTGATCGTTCGTCTAAATACCAATGGCCTAATTTTGCTACCATTTTCTTGGCTGCTACAGAAAATAATAAAATGAATACGGGCGATGGTTTCATCACAGATGAGTGCGTAAGATTTCTTGTACCTGTCCTCCCATAGTATGCTAAAGTAGACGTGGACCAGGAGCTCCGCAAAATTCCAGCTTAAATTCATGCCGATGAAAACATTCCTTGCGTACATGACATCGAGAAGGTACGAGGCCATGTAGAAAGTGGGTGCCTCCCCTTCTTTTGGCGTCTGAGCCTGCTGTACATAGATTCTTAATTGTTTTTAGATTATCAGTCCCTATTTGAAGTTTCTCCCAGAGATCTCCACTGTGTATGCCAATGACATCCATGCTTCCGAAAACTTGGAGCAATCCTTTTCTCCATATAGCTGACAGATGAGAGCCATCAAATAGATGTATGGCTCTCTCAGGTTAATTGTCCCATACTAGACATTGCTCCGGTTAGTGAAATTCTTGTCTTCCTTCCACCATGAGGCCATCAACCGGCTGGTGTCATGGAATTCATAGAACTTCACCATGAAGTCTATGTTGAACCGCTCCTTTGGGTCCTTGAGCTTGTAGTATTTTCAGACTTGTGTCGGGAGGAAAAATCTGACACATCCACCATTCTCATCATTGATCAAGAAATTCTTGCCATCCGTATGGTCTATGAGCCATTTTAGAACCTCTATGCAAGGGAAAACTGGGGTTATGCTTGCCACCATGTGTAAATACGACCGTTGGATGTTCTTGAACACCTAGTCATAAAGCGCCCTCACGTCTAGGTCATTGTGTGGGATATACTTTGGGTATTATTCTGTTGAAGATATCCCCCCACTGTGGGAGAATTGATTTGGATCTGGTGCTTGATTTTGTATCACCGAAGAACGTAGGCTGGACAAAAGCTTTCTTTGTTGATGTTTTAATAATAGGCTCCGCCCTGGGAGCGTACTCCAACTGCCTCGCTGTCCCCAGAGAGGAACCTTCACCTGTTTTAGATTCTTTTATTTTGGGTGCCCTCGATGAGCGTCTCATGGTTTGCCTTCTCGACGACATATTACCTATAGCTAGAACATAGTTTAGAGATTGTGAAAGAAAACCGGATGCATATATTACGACCAACAAATTGACAAATTTGAATATGTACCTCAACATCTTGTTAAACTTGGTTTTGATAATCAAAGGGTCGGTATAGTCTCGAGACATTCACTTTGCTCCTTCGGATGCTCTGGAATTCAACTTATGAACATAATGAATTCGTTCAAAATTGTTCTAGAGATTTAAACATGAATGAATTTACCTTGTCGCATCAGCCATTCAATTCGAGTTATGAGTGTAATTTCAATAAATCTACCGCCATATATTCAAAGATGTTTTAAACTTAAATTCATCATGGGTTGATGGCATGGGCGCGGGTGGTAATGTGGTCTATCGGTGATTTTAAATTTTTGTTGTCGAATCGACGCATGAGGTAGAAAAAAATGCGGGATCGGTTATTAACTGGTTTATTAAATGTCCAAATCTGATCGTATCCTATGTCGCAAACGTCCCATAATTTCATTAGTTTAGTTGGTGGATAGGGGGTTGGGATTGTGCTTCAAAAGTTTTCCTTGATATCTCCTTGAAATTTTTTTGACGTCGATCGATCTTGCCATATAGAGTTGACGTGGCAACGCTGACTAGGAGGCGTGACTGGGACCCAGGTAACCTAAAACTGACTCGAGACTAAAGTAGGCCGTACAACCCCCTTACATGGTAAATACACGTGTCATTCGATACTAGTGACTTCATTTGCTCGTGTTAATCGGAATCAAGACTTTCTTTAAGCTATACATTCTAAAACCCAATCCTATCTTGCCGATGCCGAAAAGTATCAAGGATTGACGATCAACGATAAAAATACCCAAGTGCTCTCGGATCGACTCTCTCGAAAAAGTCCCGATGCCGAAAACGCATCGGGGATTGGCGATATGTTTGTCGCGGAAAAAATGATTGTTGTAACCTTTTTGGATTTCCCCGAACCTAATAGGGCACATCGGTCATCGACTATCAGTAATTTCTTTGCGTCCTTTGTTAATGCGTATCCTTCCTGTATTTTTCTGATGCTAAAGGGGATCGACTGTCTCTTGAAACTTTGTGTGAATAACTTACGCAAACCAAATCCGCCTTCTTCCAATGCCGATCAGGGATCGATGCTTGACGACTATTGTAACTGTGTGGTTCCTTTACTTGCTTGATTTTTTTTTTCGACACCGAACCTGAGCGTGTTAGGTGCAGTGTTAGCTGCCGATTCTTAATTCAGGTGTTAAGTTCTTTTAGACATAGGGTTAAAAAGTTAAAACAAATCTGACTTGATGATAAGAGTCATGAAAACAACACAAAGATAAATCATTCCCAAAGTGAAATCGATTCAAAAAGTGAAAAAAACAAGTGGTACCCAAAAAGTGATAAAATTTCATAAGGATTTTAGGGTGTGTTGAGTTCTCAACAGATCCAAACAATGGGTTTCAAGAACATCAAAGATATGGGAAAATATGAACAAGGCCCATTTGAGCTACCAATTATTGATAAAATACCTAAAGGAATATGGATGATATCCAGTCCAAAATACACCATGTTCTTAAAATGGAGAGCTACATTCTATCTTTATGCCACCAACAAATAAGAAGGATGAATGTGAGAATATGATAGGGGATTTGAGTTAGAGGACTCTAGTCCTTGTTATTATCAAGCTATTCCAATCCCATTAGGAGCAATATGCTCATGAAGGGAAACAAGGATCAATACACATGTTTATTTTATTTGACCATGCCATTCTTCTAAGACTCTATAAGAGAAAGAGAGAAAAGGGGGCAATTTTTTTTGTATAGTTTCACTAGAGCCTTCTGACTCAAGCAATACATAAATAAACAACTCAACACAAGAAATGAAAATTGACATATTAACATAACAATATCCAACTAAGTTATTGAAATTCAACTAATGATACCTCATTCTCCATCCAGATAACAAAATCAGACCACTTTTTTTTTCTGTATGATCTTGAATTCGTATTGTGATGGATAATGGCCATATTGTTGCTCCTGTCAAAACATGGCAGATGGACTAGTTAAAGTGATTAATATGCAATCATTTACTTTTTTGTATGAAATTTAAAAAAAATATCATTTCAGATATTCCCAGGACTTACAAACTTGCATATTGAGGCTTCTAATCTTGTTTGGCCACTATGACGTGTGGAATTTTTTTTGGCAAGCTTGGCCTTCGAGGCCTTGTCCTGAAACATGCACTAATTCAATTTATATTATGCACTAATAAAATACAAAAATTGTTTAACAAATTTGAAATAATCTAGTGTCAAAAATTCAAATACCTATATGCTCTCCTCACCAGAATTCCTCTGTGCATCCTCTCTATCATATGATTTCACGAGCTCTTTCCATACTTTCACACTTACATCAATTGGGCTTATTTTTTTCCTTATCTAGGGAGGAATTCCTTTTATATTTTTCGTTTGGTTGCAATGAAATCTCTTGCAGTTTTGAGTCATTTGGTTTTTTATCTGCTTTACTGAACAACCTGTCCCAAATTTAGTCTTCGTGTCATTGATTACTTATTTTTGAAGTTGCAAGGGTATCTTCGAGAATGGAAGATGTAGATTCTATTTGAAGCGTTGAAGGCATGATTCATTCAACCTATGCATGAACAATTTCCCGTCATCTGTCATTCTGATATTCTCAGAAACAACATCATATTCTACCTTGCTTTCGTATGTACCAATGCAAGATGCATAACATGTAATGGTGGTGGAAGAAATCTGTGACCTAGGAGTGGCTGGTACATTGGACATCTCTACTCCCTGTTCCACATTCTTAGAGGTTATTGAGATTGAATTTCTCCTTGATATCTTGCACGATCCATAAATTGACGGGGAATCAATCGATTCTCTTTGAGAGGGTTGGTTTGGTTGGACTATTTCAGTGCCTTTAGTAGATCATTCTTCCACATATTTGGAAAGCATGGACAAGTCCATACCTTCTAGTTTCTTCATTGCTTCTACCCCCAATATAGAAGCCATTTCCTCTTTCATTTTCTCTGGGTCATGTCCCTATATATGTACGATACATTTCTTATTTTAAATTTAAAAATAAAAACAATAAACCCTATATATACAGAGGAAATTTCTTCTTTTATAATTTTGAAATAAAAAACTAAAAAATACAATTCAAACAAGCAATGGAAACATGCAAAAATCTATAAATTGAGTATGAAATACCTCATTATGGAAAGAATAAGATACCTTTGCTCGTTTCCATCTGTTACTTGACATTTTTTGAAATCCTAGGGAGACTTGTTTTCCTCTAGTTTGTGGGAAATCCCTCTCTTTGATTTGTATGCATTGAAACAACCAGTGGGATTATAGATCGCTCAATTGGTTATGTGTCAATGATATCAATTGGATATAGATCATCTGTGGGCGGTGATTTATTACTGTTCCTTATTGTTCATCATCTTTGGGTGGATATAGATCATCAATGTGCTTTCTTACTGTTCCTTTGCATCGATCAACTACCTCTGTCTCTGTGGGTGAGTATCTTCCCATGCTTTCCCTTGCCTTCTTACTATTCCTTTGCACCGATCAACGACCTCTGTCTATGCGGGTGAGGATCTTCACACACTTGTACTTTCCTTTTCTCTGTGATCCAGGTGGATATCGGTGGCCACCCACCTTTTCCAACTGGCCCAAAACATGTTTCTGGCAATTTTGGTAATTTACTATTTTTAGCAGTTTTTTCGGGTCCTGAACTTCTAGGGCCATTTTGAGGCCCTAAACAATGTTTTTTTGGGTATGTTTCTCTCGCAAAATACCATCTACGATGCTATTTTGTCTCGAACATTGTAGGCCTCATATAGATCTTTCCAACGAGCTATCATACGCCTAAAACAAAGATCGTATGTAAACGTTACGACCCCGGGAAGTTGATGCACCAACTTACCCAAACGGGGCCCACATGACTTTTGGCGCTTCATCTCCCAGGGTTAGGTTTTTGGATGTCTATGGTTTTTGGCATTCCTTCTTATTGTAAAAAAAGGCCTTCATAGCCTCATTGTAATCATCTTCTTGCGAATGCGAGTAGCTGTCACATCTCTTCTCAGAGATAAGCTACCACCATTCTAGCGAGTCTTCCACTCTGTATTTTTACAGTCTCTGTACATTTCTCTGATTAATAGAAATCATGTATTACTGTATATCTGTGTTTATGGTTTCATCTTTGATACATTTATGTTATATTATTGAATATCTGCAATATCTCTGTGCATTTCTTTATTATATCTCTGCTCTCATTTCGTGCCGAAAATAATCCGGATCACTCTGGGTGGTTCTTTTGGGTATGAGATTTGAGAATTCACAAACCCTTGCTTTTGGATGCGCACGGGATCTAAAATCGTGATTGGAGTATCATGAAGGGTGCACACGAGATCTAAAATTGTGACTAGACTATCATGAAGGGTGCATGCGGTGTCTAAAATTGTGACTGGAGTATCATGAATGCACAAAATATTGCTTTTCGGTGCGCAGGCTCTATTATTTTTTTTTTATTTTTCGGTGGGCGAGATCTATTATTTTTTTAATTTCGTGTTATCCAAGTTTCCTGCTCTATTATTTTCATTTTTGTTTTGGGTGCGAGGGCTCTATTATTTTTTTAATTTTGTGTTATCCAAATTCCATGTTATGTGAATAATGAATTTCGTTTTCCTTTACTATTTGGCTCTAAACTGGGCTCCATTAGCGTCGGATTTAGCACCCCAAGTTGATTGCATTTTTTCCACTGGACGGTGCTAAATCCAGCGCTAATGGTGCCCAATTTAGAGTCTAATAGTAAAGGAAAATGAAAATAAATAATAGACTAGACTCTTTGTAAACCATATGTTGGCACAGGGGCAGACCTAGGGTTCAACGCTCAAGAGCACACCAACAAAACCCTAACTACCGACCCTTTCGGAAACACCTGCAAAGCAAATGGAGTCTCACCCGAGGTAGAGGCAGGGGTGGTTGCAGGACTCAAATGTCTGCATCCTTAGCTGGGACATAGATATGTGATTATAGCACTTAGCAATTATCTAGCATGGTTTATCCATCAATATTCAACCCTTACAACACTTCGTAGATAGCACAAAGCATCACAGTATATACTTAGGTTCGAGAAGAATTAACACTTATATACAACAAGATAGATTGGATTCACCAGATCAGACACTAAGCATCTTATATATCAGATCTAACAGTCATTCCTATCTCAGAAGCACAAAGAATAACTAAATCTATTTAATCACATCAAGCACTTAGCCAAGAAGGAGATAAATACATTAGGTAAAAGCATAGAACACAATGCACACAGTTACCGTGGTTCACCCCCACCTTGGGGATACATCCACAGAGTCTTCTTCTTTATATTATCTCGATCAAGCAGTTACATCACAGAGCTTCAATGACCCTTAATTCGCACAGGACAGAAGATCTGCGCAGCTCACTAGATCCTTCTTCCTTGCACTTCATCACAAAACTACAACAACTTGCACTGAGCTTTTCAATCTCCTTACAATCATGCACAAAGCACTTGCAATATACATTCGATCACACAGATTCAGTTACTAGGACTAAGCCTTTAGCTATACATCACATAGATGTACTACCATCTGCTACTTACATTTCCTAAGTATCTATTTATAGATTACAAAATGGGCCTAAGTGTGGATAAACCCACGGGATGACATCCCTTTCTCGTTACATCAACCCAAAACCCTAAAGGGGCCCCAAAATAGGTCTAGTTTCCCTAATTTCCACTTTGTGTTGTGCTCCATCTTTGGAAAGTTGTTGCAGTCCCAAAAACGGTCAAATATGACCAAGTATTCTTCAAAACTTGGTCAAGGGACAACATGCCCCCAACACTCACCTCTGACTCGTCCCGAGTCACTCTGGTCTAATCAATTCTGCCTCGAATGCCTCGAGCTTGGCTCAAGTTGCTTCGACCTGCTGCAGTGCGACAACCTCTTGCTCAGTGAATTCCTAGATTACTGTGTCACTGAGCGGTCCTTCCAGGCGTTGTTCTGCAGTGATGACAACCTGTTCGAGTTCAACTCCCTGTCTTTCAAGTTCAACGAACAGTTGGCATGCATTTTATTGGATTGGTTGAAGTTGTTGGGAAACTTCCATCACTTTACTTTGTAGCGTATGTACCTGTTGTTGGGTTGTGCGTTGTTCTGCGAACCTCTTCATTATTTTGACTGGGGTCAAAGTCTTTATCTGCGCCTGTAGCGTGTCTGCATGCTACTTTTCTTCTTAGAGTTGTGCCTCTAATGTATGTAATTATGGATTCTCTGTGAGGGTTTCATAAGTCTAGGCACTTCTAGCACTCAGCTACTTGCATTCCAGGGCAAAGGTTTTTAATTGGCCAACTGCGCTTCGAGCAGTGGCCTCTCTTAGATCTCTTATTTCTTGGGGGGTCTCGGGCATGGTGCGGAGCTCCAGATCTGTGATGCGCTGTTGGAGTTGTTTTATTACTTCTTCCAGTTGGGTCACCTGCTATGGGATATAGTCTTCCATCTTCACTTCTATGACTTTCACAGAGTGAAGTGCTTTGTGAACCCTTTCCTGTACTTCAAGTTTCTCTGCTAGCAACAATGCCTTTTCCTCATCCCACTTCTCTTTCAGGGCAAGATTTTCCTATTCTGCCTCACTTCGTTGTTCTAGAACTGATTTATGTGCTTGCATCAAAGCCTGGGTGGCTTGTGTTGTGTCTTCTTGAGCTCGTCAAAGGCGAGCTTCGACTTGATCAACGATCTGGTGTAGATGAGTGGGCTCATCGCCCGTTCCTGATGTTCCGCTTATCAAGGGTGTTATAGAAACTGCTTGGCTGGACTGGAGTGCCTACTGCACTTCTTAGAGTTCTCCCTTGATTCGGTTGAATACCTCCTCTTCCTATGCTTCTTGANTAGTGAAACATCATTCAGCACAACAATTAAGAAGTCGAAGTCATCTGGGGTATGGGTAGTTTTAAGCGTGGTCTGGGTGACCTTATATTTTTTTAGGGAGGAAGGTTTTGGTGGTGTAATCTTTCTTTTCATGGAGGGATCCTCCTCCTCTCTAGGTGGAGTAACCTCACCTCTGTATTGCTCAACTTCTGTGCCACCTAGCTCGTCACCATCACCTCCCTGCATAGGTGAGATCGAAGTAGTCTTCGTGGAAGTGCTAGGGATATCTTCAACTTCGTCATCCTTCTTAGTCTTGCTTGGCCCAGGTGCATCAGGCATAGCTTTAGGGATTTCCTCATCGGACATGTCTGCGGGGTCTGCTGTAACAAGGAGGTCCGCCGACCATTCCTTGGTAATCTCCTCCAAGTCATCTTCTGTCAACTTGTAGTAGGATTGGAGTTGTTGTTTATGCTCATCACCGCGCGTTGTAATATAGGTGAAGTGGCGGTCCACATTGAATTTCATCAAAGGTCTAAACCTATGAAGTACGTTTGGGGTGATTCACGGTGTAGACTAAATTGCATTCTTCAGTTGGTTGAAATAGGTGTGGAAGACAACATTGGACTGCCACTACTTGTTCATGTCACTGGAGTACCACACCATACAAAAATTCACGGCTAGTGGTTCGAAAGGTTTGATCTCCAGAAAAGTGGCTCCCTCTGGCAGTTCCCAAGCGATGAAAGCGATGAGTATGAGAAACCAACTAAAGTGGAACTCATACCCTTGGTCTTGCGCTCCTCTGCAATCCAGTTCTAACTGGTTTACAAGATATTGTGCCCAATTCATCTGTAGTCCCTCGACGCACTTCCCTGCGAGGTTAACTACGAACTAACTTTCTCGCGATCAGTTGACAGGCAAGGCACACTGCGCCACTCTGGATAGAGGCTACCTTGTAGCCTCACGTACCCTTCTCTACATTGCCATAAGTTTCTTTTATCCATTGTGCTAGTGCTCGGTATGAGGTCTTTCCTGGGTAAATGTCCTATGGGTCAGGGTCCTGCATGCTAATCCTTGTGATCCGATTGATCAGATTCGGATCCATAGTGATGTAGCGGTCCAACCATAAGTATCCACCGTGGTAGCAAGACAACAACAACTTGACACATGCATTGACTTCCTCGTGTCTGTCGAAGTGAAGGATCTTCATTACTTTGAGCAGTGTGGACTATGTGAGGTTCTGGGTCCAGGACTGCGGGACAATCTTAGAATTTCTGCCTTTGGTCTTGGTTAAGTACTTGTGCGGAACTAACATGTTTTAGTTTTTGCGATCTCCAAGGTTAAAATCATTAAATTTTAGTGCTGCGAGCTTATCCTGGTCAACACGTACTATGCACACCTCTTTCGGAAGATACACGGGGATCAAGGTGTACTCAAAGTCTCTGGGTACACTTTCATGGTTAATCTTGCTGCTCAAAGGTGGTATGTAAACCGACAGAATGTGTGGGATCAACTTGGCATTTGCAATATCGTCTCTGTGCTTTGTTCTTGTCTCGCTCGTGGTTTTGGAAGGTCCTGCTCTGTGAGCAGTGGAGGGAGAAGCTTGGAATCCTCCTGTTGATGATGCTTGCACACCTACAGACATCCTTCTTTCTAACATGACTCTCTCAACCATTAATTCAATCAAAACTTCTTCAACTACTTTCTCAACAGCGCTAAGCTCGTTCGACATACAAGCTTGGGTCTACTAGCTCATGAAATGGGGCGTGGTCCTCAATAAATTTAATAACCTTGAATTCTTCCTCTGTCGAAGTTCCATGGGTACTCATATCTATCTAGGTAATTCTGCCACATAGGGTTACCATTTTTCCTTTAAACAATCCAATGGTTCCTAGTGAAGGGACCACAAAAGGCCTTCCTAGGGTTTCCCAAGTGCTTTCTGTCATAATGTTTAGTGGTGTTCCCTCATCCAAAGAACAGTCAATGTCGAAGTCTCCTATTCTTACTTCTATTTTCTCCTTTTCTTTGAAGATCTCTGACAAACTGACATCTGTATGGTCATCTAGGGTTTCTTTTATTTTCAGTAACATGATCTCTGATTATTTTTGGGGTTCTTTTATAATTTTAGTCTCTTGATCTCCTTCAGAGTTTGCGTGTTCCATATTCATCTTTTCAAGTCTAGAAATCATTCTAGGGAAATCCAATACCTCATGGTCCAAACCCTTGCAAAAGAGACAACTCGTTCTTCCACCAGGGCACTCCTTAGCTAGATGTCCCGGTTTTCTGCAACTGTAACATAGGGTCAATCCTCTCTTTCTTTTAAATGACCCCCAACCTCTTCTGCACTACGCACTAGGGTCATAAGGGCTAGCCTGCAAAAGTTTCTTTCTAGGATCCTGCATCGAGTTGTTAGTCCAAACATTCTTTCTATGCATAGGTATAACATATCTATCATTATTCTTATTAGATCTATCAAATTTTCTTCCATCTAATAATGCCCTAGTTTTTAGGCTAGGACAAATATCTATCAAGAGTACCTAAATTCATGCTTCAGAAACAAAAAATTTCCACTTATCTTACCTATATAGAGCACAAAGTTTTCGGATCTAAGAATTTTAACTATTCTTACCTTTATCAGAGCACAAAGTTTACAGATCTTACCTCTTTTTTGCAGATCTGACCTCTTTCTTTCAGAAATTTCCACTTTTACTTTTCTTAGAGCACATAGCATTCAAATCTCACTTCTTTTCTTCAGTATCAACCTCTTTTCTTGCAAATCTGACCTCTTTCCTTCAGATCTGACCTTTCTTTCTCGGCACAAAGCTTCGCAGGTCAAGTAGAATATTACACACAAGGGCAACAGATCTATGCATAGAGCTTATTTCGCATAAGCTTTTTCTTCTTTAGTTCCCAGCAATCACGGTTTCAGGTCCCGACAACAGAACCATTTGTTGGCATAAGGGTAGACCCAGGGTTCAATGCTCAAGAGCACACCAACAAAACCCTAACTACCAGCTCTTTCGACAACACCTGCGAAGCAGATGGAGTCTCACCCGAGGTAGAGGCAGGGGTGGTTGCAGGACTCAGATGTATGCAACCTTAGCTGGGACATAGATCTATGATTATAGCACTTAGAAATTATCTAGCATGGTTTATCCATAAATATTCAACCCTTACAACACTTCGTAGATAGCATAGAGCATCGCAGTATATACTTAGATTCGAGAAGACTTATCACTTAGATACAACAAGATAGATTGGATTCACCAGATCAGACACTAAGCATCTTATATATCAGATCTAACATTCATTCCTATCTCAGAAGCACAAAGCATAACTAACTATATTTAATCACATCAAGAACTTAGCCAAGAAGGAGACAGACACATTAGGTCAAATCACAGAGCACAATACACACAGTTACCGTGGTTCAACCCCACCCTAGGGGTACATCCACAAAGTCTTATTCTTTATTTTATCTCGGTCAAGCGGTTACAGTATAGAGCTTCAATGACCCTTACTTGACACAGGACATAAGATCTGCGCAGCTCACGAGATCCTTCTTCCTTTCACTTCAACACAAAACTATAACAACTTTCACTCAGCTTTTCAATATCCTTACAATCATGCACAGATAACTTGCAATCTACATCCGATCACACAGATCCAATTACTAGTACTAAGCCTTTAGCTATACATCACATAGATGTACTATCGTCTGCTACTTACATTGCCTACGTATCTATTTATAGATTACAAAATGGGCCTAAGCGTGGGTAAACCCACGGGACGACATCCCTTTCCCATTACATCAACCTAAAACCCTAAAGGGACCCAAAAATAGGTCTAGTTTCCCTAATTTTTGCTTTGAGTTGCGTTCCATCTTTGGCAAGCTGTCGCAGTCCCAAAAATGGTCAAATATGACCAAGTATTATTTAAAACTTGATCAAGGGCCAACACCATATAATCAATTGGGGTTTTGTAAACCATATAATCAATTGGGGTTCAAGATCAATGCTCATCACATTCATACTTAGTAATTAAGCAAATTAAGCATAGAATGATAAGAAAATGTCACAATAACCTCAATGATCATTAAAATACACAAATGTTTCGTATGAAGGTCTAGTTGTAGGGAAAAAATATTAAATGTTTATATAGAATGAGATAAATAAAATACAATATAGAGGCCCATCATTACCCCCTAGCTAGAGGTTTTGCATGCCCATGTGAAACAAAACAGTCCCTCAAAATTTGTTCCTTTCTTTGCTCAATCCTCCTACTCTGATTGTTGATCCCTGTATGCTATCTATGTGAATTCATAAGCTATAATTTGGGTAACTCCATCCCTTCTATGATATCCTACCCTTATCTCTATGTCACCCCATCTATTTTTCTCTTCTTCGTCATCCATCTCCATCATAGACTACTAGGAGGGAATGGATTTATGGAGTAATGGAAATTTGAATGTAAATTAAGCTTCATTATCTCGAGGGTATCAATGCATAGGCCAAACTTGAAGAAAGAAACTTTCAAATTGGATGGAAAGTGAGGCTCCATATTTCTTAAGGTAAGTGGAAGCTCCTCCCACTTGTTTTGGAAAAGATTCACCGGTTTATCTTTTGAGTTCTTTACCATGAATTCACAATGTGTAATTTCCCCCTTCAACTTCTCCTCAAGCATGTTCACTAAATCTATGTTAGAATTCAAACTTGCATGATTTTTGAGTCTTTCTTGAGGCTTAGTGGTTTTAGACATCACCTAAAGGGTGTTATTCAACTATTTATTCTTGTATCTTTGTGCCTCGACAACCCTTTTCTCCTCATTTTTTACCTAGGAGAAAAATGCCCTGATTTGGATATCCCCCACATAAGGATTAGGGGACCATTTGCAAGGGTGAGGCATCACAAAATTGTGGAGATAAAATTCATAGATATTATTTTTATCTTCTTCATTGCAACATTGATATGCCTATGTGAACTCTTTTTGAGTGTCCAACTCATGAGGGAGGCTCTTGGAAATTTGTCCCAGTTGATGCTTGAGCCTTTGATCTTTGAAAACAAAGGTGTATGTTCTTGCAGGAGGCCTTCAAATGAGCATGTCCTTTGCCAATTCAATGGTATTATGATAATTTTTTTCTATTTCCTCAATTTTCTCCACTTTATCTTCAACCTCCCTTCTTTGTTTTTCCAATGTTGTTTTTAAATCCTCGTTCTCATTCTCTAGTTGTTTCCTATCCTCCAAATGTTACATTTTAAAGATTTAGAACTTTTCCTATAAGTCCACAATATGTTTCCCAATTGTGGTTGGAGTTTACCATAGTTGTAATTTCTAACTTCCTTTTGTCTTCTGCCACTATCTTCCACCTTAGGGGATTTTCCCTAGCTTCTTCTAATTGGACAATGGGGTCCTTTATCTTAGGCTTATTCTTCTTAGCATGAGTTCCCCATGGGATTCTCCCAAATACTTTGTATCTCATTTGGAATCCACCTTTCCTACCTACACTTTAGAACTCATTTCTCTTAGAGAATGTAAAAAATAATAAGGAATTCTCAAGAATTCCATCCATTTAGATTTTTGGAATGTGTCATTCACTTTAGGATTGGCATACAATTTAGAAGGGTTTGTAGGTAAACATGTTAACTTGGGTTCTGAAAAAATTTAGACTCTTCAATAGAATCAATCACTTTGCTTCAATCATCTTAGGGTGCTAGGCTTTGAGTTTTGGAAACTTAGAATTACACTGTTTACCTTCTCTTGACGTTAAATTTGGCTCTATCAATACTTAAAATCTTTGACAAACTCAAACTATCTACAATCATCCCAAGGTTTTAGGCTTTGAGAAATTGGCATGCACAACATCCCTATGGCTATTGTGCATGCCAATTTGGCATGAACAACAACATGCACATCAGCCACAGGAATGATGTGCATGCCTGAGTTTCCATTTGAAATCAACACATGGGAGCTGGACAACTCTATACTTTATTTTGTAAGGCATGGCAAGGCTAGACATGGCATATCAAGGCAAGGCATGGCATGTCAAGGCAAGACAATGAATGACATGTAAAGGCAAGGCATGGCATGTAAATGCAAGGCATGGCAAGGCAAGGCAAGGCATGTCATGTCAAGGCAAGGAAAGAATCAATTTGATGAAAAAGTTTAAAATAATATAATATCAACAACATTCTCCTGGTGCATAGATGTTATGTGACTAATGTCATTGTTTTGTATTACAGGATCCAAAGGTGGCCATGGACAGAGGACATGGACGACATAGCCCTACCAAATCAACGAGAGGAAAGTGGGTGGCCATAGAATCAGATACAAAATATGCAGATACAATAAAGGTAAGAAGACAAATCAACCTCAACCAAAGGAGTATGGTGTTTATGAATTTCCAAATGCTACAACATAGAAGAGATAAAGTTATATAAACTATGTTATATCAATATGTCAAATATATTAGTAAAGTGAGGTTTTGTGTTGGATAACATATTGGTTGAAACAATATAATTGGTGTACTAAAAATCATGGACTATGTTGTGTATTATAGGGGCCATATGAGACCATGGAAACAGATCGTGTCATATCAAATAAGGACACAATGGATGTCGTAGGACAATAGGTAATCAAATTTTGACTTATATTAGGAAGAATTTTGTGAAACGTCCATCCTTTTTCACAACATTATTAAAATTTATAGTGTATTATCCAATCTTGAAATAAATTATGAGGCATGTTGTTGATTATTTTAGATGGATATTAGAGCAAGTGCACAACCTAAGCGTTCAACTAGAAAAAGAAAAAAAGACATATGTACGTGGGCGTGGACCTAAAACTATTAAATCACAAAGAACACAATGGGTGGAAGAGGATATGACAATGGATCCTCCAGACACAACAAATAATTGCATTGAAAAAGAGGTTGGTCAAGACTATTATATTGATGTATATATGTTCATACCTTTTATATTATAATTTTTTAAGCCATATTTGATTAGATTTCTTTGAAATTGATACATTTATGATTTATCCAATTGTTTCCAAACATTAAATAATGGTTGTGTTTGTTGATAGGTAGAATATGATGATGAAATAACAACTACTAATACCCAATATCCAGCCGGGCTATTATGATTTGGATGGGATGATTCAAACCATCCTTTAAACCATACCAAGGTGAAAAGAGCATATTTAAAGAGAATTCTACCACCTGAGAAATTTGAACATCTGATGAGATTCGCATACACTGAAGACATGCCACCTAGCCTTACTGATAATGATCATGATAGTGAAAATGCAATGCGTGAAGAATGATTGAATTAAATGCTTATAGGTTTCTTTGGGGATGGAAACAATGATGACAACAATGATCATATGGATGATAGTAACAATGATATCAGGGGTAATTACCGCCAATGTAATGTTGATGATAGCAAGCTGAAAGACTCAATCAAGCAAGAAGCAAAGTCGCCAATGTTCAAATCTGGTGGAACTAGAACCTCAAAATTGGCATGCACATTAATATTATTAGAAATCAAGACACGATTTGGTTGGTCAGACAAAGGATTCACCACCCTACTAAAGTGGGTTGAAATCTATTTCTTACAATGCATTGCCAATTGGTGTACGTAATTAGTTTATGAATAGTCCTAATATATATTGACATATCAAACATGTTCATCATAAGTTAAACATTCAATTTATCTAATATTTGGAAATCTTACAGGGCACTAAAAACCAAAATATTTCCTGAAGAGAATGTGTTGCCATCAACTTGCAGAGAGGCGCATCAGTTGTTGGTTGAGTTGGGTATTGAATATAAGAAAATTCATTCATAGATAAATTCATTCATTTTATAAAGATATGAATATAAAGACAAGTTAGAATTCCTTGTATGCAGAGAGAAGAGATATCGTACAAATGTACAAGGTCCTACAGTTCCAAATAAGGTTTTATGTCACATGCCAGTTATACCTAGACTTCAACGAATGTTTCGTTGCAATTCACTTTCACAATTGATGGACTGGCATGCAAATAATAGGAGTAAAGATGGATTCATGCGAATTCCAACCTACTCCAAAGCATTGAAACACAAGAAAAATGGCCAAGAAAATTCAAAGTTGAACCTTGTAGTATCAGGTTTGGTATTGCAATTTATGGAGTGTGCCCATTTTCTTTCATCAGATCAAATTATAGTGTTTGGCCAGTTAGATTGATAGTATACAATATTCCCCCATGTATGTGTGTTAGAAAGGAGCACCTTATGCTGACTCTCATTGTTCCAAGAAAACATCAAGTTAAAAACATGGATGTTTATCTTGTGCCTTTTATTGATGAGATGCAACTTCTATGGAAAGGAATAAGAATGTATGACATATAAAATCCTCCATCAAATAGGTTCTTCATGTTGTATGGTGTGCTATGTTGGACTATTCATGATTTCCCAGGACTTGGTGTTTGTTCTGGTAAGACAATTTTTTTAACGTATTTACACTAATAATTTGTTTTCATCCCAACTCTCATACTCACTTATATACTATTATTTTTATGTTATTAACCTTACTTATTGAATTGAAGGTCTTAAAACAAAGGGGATATTTTCATGTTGAATATGTGCAGAACAATTTCAAGTGCGATATTCTAAAGATCTACATAAATTTCTTTATGCAAACAATAAGGTTTTTCTACCACCAGATCATAGGTTTAGAAACCACCATAAGAATCAATTTGATGGAAAATTTGAAAATAGAGGACCTCCCATGATTATGGGTCCAACTAATTGGATTAAGAAGTATGAAGATGCTAAATTGAAAGCTTGGCAGGATTGTTTTGATGGGGGTGATTCTATTGAAGAACCAAAACAACTTGTAAGTAAGATGCCAGAAGGAATGAAAAGGAAATCCATATTTTATGATCTCCCTTACTAGAAGGATATATTAATATCTCACCTATTAGATCCTATGCACATCTTAAAAAAAATTCCAGATTCAATATTTCGACATATATATGGCAAAGAGAAGGACACCTTGTCTTCGAGGAGAGATATTGCTCTTTCACGTACCAAATTAGATAGAAAACATTTGTGGCCAAACACGGAAAATGAATCATATGAAAAAACTCCATGGATTTTGAAAAAAAAAGATCTAGACCAACTAAAAAATGTCATACGTTCAATAAGGACACCTACTAGCTATGGGTCATCATTGGTTAAATCTTTTACAGTTGATGGACATAACACAGGATTTAAAACACATGATTTTCATAATTTTATGAAGTTGTTATATATCATCATTTATATATTATGATATTCTATTGTGTGACAAAAATAACTAATGACCTTTCATAAATGTGTTTGACATCATATCATGCCATTGGAAATTAGGGGGGATTCATGTCTTACTGTTGACTTGAATGACATAAGTGAATTGTCAACATTTGCAAGGTATGTGGTATGGAATGTTCATGTGTGAGAGACATAGAGATATTGTATTTCATTTTAATTTTTTCATAAAGGTTCATACTAATTTACTATTCCTATATTAGGTGGGTGACATTCAAGGATATCCACGAATGTGAAGTGCCAACATGGAAGAAGAAAATTTCATAAATTGTATGTGTACTTGAGAAGGATCTCCATACAAGTTTCATGGGCCTACAAGTCCATTTACTTATACACCTAGTTGATTACATTGAATTAGTGGGTGTCGTATCAATGAGGTGGATGTTTTTCTTTGAGATATAAATGATAAATCTAAAAAGATATGTACAACATAAGGCACATCCAGAGGGTTGCATGGTTGAAGGGTATGTATTGAATGAATAATTTTTCTTCCTATGTGAATTCCTTGGTAAGGATTTCGAATATGGGCCACTCTTCTGGGATGAAGAACGAGCATAAGATATTATTGATGGAGAAAAACCACAATCTAATGGTGTTCAAGTAGAAATTAGTAAGTAAACTCATTTTCATTGTGGTTTTTATTGCAATCATTAATTTAATCTATAATTTATTTTTCAAATTAACAAAATGTCCTTTGAAGTTTGAAATAAACTTACTGACATGTAATAGGTGTAGACAAAAGTGCTATACTCGACAAGTTAATTATGTCCCACGTGGACTTTATGAACAAATGGATTGATTTGTATGATAAAAAAAGATAAGAAGTGTTAGAAGCAAGGAAACAATTAAGAGATCAAACCCAAGGAATACCCCATTTCCTACTGATCTACAAGGGGAATGGGGCAAAGATTGCACACTACAATGGGTTACTGAACAAATTCAAAATCAAATAGAAGATGCGGGTATAGATTCAAACATAATAGAAGATGAAATCAACATGTCTAGAGGATGTGAAAGAAAGGTACAATTGGAATTTTACAAAATGTTGTTTCCTTACAATTTTGATACTATTAACTATTTTAATATTCATCATTTTATTTGTTTTAACCGAAATAAATGGTCTTTCAAAGGCGAGGAAACATCCAACAATGTGGGCATATGGTCGACATTATCTTGTAGAACGTGTAGATGTAAAGAGATGATCCTTTGATTGTTTTCTATAGATTCCTCTAGGTTCCTACCGGAGGATAAGGAGCCTTATGTTCTACCAATTCATTGTGAGCAAGTATTTATTTAACTCAAACTACAACAAGCAATAGTGATCAATAATGTATTAATACATTGTTTATTGTGAATATATACATGTGTTTATGAATCAATAAAATTGTTATAACATATGTCTAATATATGTATATTGTACTCATTCATGTGCATGTATTTTTCTATGAAGATATTATGGACTCGAAATGGTTGTTTGTCATACATTATGATCCAAGATTAAGGCATGTATTTGACGATGCATTAGTGGATATTGAGCAAAACAATGATGGTGAACAAAATGAGATAGATGGATTAGAGAACATTGAAGAAATTAACATCCATGATGATGTTGAAGATGGTTATGTTCAGGCACAAGAAGACAACAATCCGGAGTTAGATGATGTTATGGAAGACAACAATATGGATGGTATTCCAAATGATGATTCAAATAAATCTGGTAACAATATGGACGATCTACAGTCAAATTTCAATGACGATGAAGATGATGCAGGTCAAGATGAGGATGATGATAATATTAAATACTTGAAAGATCATATGAACATTGACAATGATACACTAGATGACATTGTTGAATACAATGATGTTAATGACCAAGACTTCTAGATTTCAGAATTATTTGTAATCCATGTTTAAAAAATGATGATTCTTATGGCATAGTCTTTGAAATGGTTTAGTATTATTTGTGTCAATACAAATCACCTATTGCAATATCGTTAAAGTGTTTAAGATATGGTATGAATTGTTGACAGAAAAAAATAGGATTGCTTGTATGCTTCTTCCATCCATTTTATATCAACATATGTTCATGAAGACACAAAAGTTATATCAACATATGTTCATGAAGACACAAAAGTTATATCAACATATGTTCATGAAGACACATAGGATTACTTCCTTCTTATATGCCAATTGATGTTGTCCTTAATGATCTATTCATGTCCTTGGATGTAGATCACACTGTAAGGATGTTGAGTGCATCCTCATCTCAACATCAGTACCTGGAACCATATATCATATATCACATACCATCAAGGCATGTGTCTCATCTAACCATGTCAAATTTTGACCCAAAACATAACCCCTAAGCCATTGACCCTTAAAGCCTAGTTAAACCCTAATCCCTAAACCCTTAAGCCCTCAAACTTAGTTAATCACTAATCCCTTACCAAAATATCCCTAAATCCCTTAACCCCTAATCCATTGACCCTTAAATACTAGTTAATCCCTAATCCCTCAACCTTAGTTAATCACTAATCCCTTACCACAAAAACCCTTAAATCCCCCAACCCCCAAGCCATCAACCCTTAAACACTTAAACATTAATCCATAATCCCATTAATCCATAAACCCCTATTCCCTAAGCACTTAAACATTAATCCCCTATCCCATAATACCTAAGCCATTAACCATTAAACCACCTAACCCATAAGTGCAAATCCCTTATCTCTTGACTCTTAATCCCTTAAACCCTAATCCCTAATTCTCTTAACCCTTAATCCATGTACCCCAAATCCCATAATCCTCAAATCCCCTATCCACTTAACCCCCAACACCTCAACTAATTAACTATTTTGGCACATCCAATGCTAAACCCCATTCACTTCGCACCGTGTGACATTGATGGATGACATCGACGATGTGTTTGGAATATGTTAATCCAAGATGACATTTTAAGAGAGTTTCGACAAGAATTCCATAGATGTGAATGACAAATGATGATAATGAGACTACATGTTGAACGTTGATACAAACTTGGACGATCTCAAAGATTATGTGGCGACATCAGGTATCCTTCAGTCTTGAAACCCTCACATACCATTAAGGCATATTTTGTTTATTCTAATAGTGTCAAATTTCAACGCATGCAATAACAGTTTGAAGAAATTTCAATGTTGGCCCCATTCATTGTTCACCGTGCAACATTAGTGGATGAAATTGGTGATTGGCGTGTTGGAATAGGTTCCATGAAATTTCAAAAGAGTAATTCTGACAAATCCCTAACTCCCCTAACCCCTGATCCATTGACCCTTAAATGCTAGTTAATCTCTGATCCCTAGTTAACCTTTAAGCCATCAACCTTAGTTAATCAATAATCCCTTAACACAAAATACCTAAATCCCCTAACCCCTAAGCCATCGACCCTTAAACAATTCTCACTAATCCCTAATCCCTTAATTCATAAAACCCTATGCACTAAGCACTTAAACATTAATCCCCTAGCCCATAATCCCTAATCCATTAACCATTAAACTACTTAACCTGTAAGTGCCAAATCCCTTAGCTCTTAAACCTTAATACCTTAAACCTTAAACCATAACCCCTAATCCATTAACCCTTAATCCTTGTACCAAAAATCTCTAAATACTCAAAGCCCCTATCCACTTAACCCCCAACACCTCAACTAATTAACTATTTAGGATAATTTGGATACATCCAGTGCTTAATCCGACACTACTTCTGGTGCAATTTGTGGCGCTAACTGGGGTACTAAATCAGGTGCTAAACGAGGCGCAATTGCTGGCGCTAAATGGGGCGCTATTTTTGGCGCTAACTGGGGTGCAATGTTCTGTGCTAAATGGGGAGAAATTTTCGGCACTATTAGTGCCTAATTTAGTGCCTAAATTTTGTGTTCGGTGCAAAAAATGCCATGAATAGATCCATCTCGATAAATAGCGCCGACTTGGTCAAAACATTGAAGAAAATTACACTAAAACCATCTTTGGAAGCAAAAAAGGGAGCAAATTACAGGGATTTGTTGTAGTGAGTGGATCTTGAGGAGTAACACCTTAAGTCCTCTAAGAACCAAGATTTTAAAGGTAAATTTAGCTAGAGAGTAGGCACTTCCAGGCCCTAGCGATTTCCTCTTTCTTAGACTATTGAAATAGATTTAATGCAACAATGACGAGACAAGGCTTCTAAAGTGGTAGCACTTTAGGGCTCTAGAAGTTTGTCTAGACAAGATCTCTTTGACAAATTTTAGCAAATAAAGAGCAAGGAAGAAACACCTTATGTTCCTTACTACTAGGGTTTAGAAGCAATAAATTTCATAATCTTCTACGTGTATAAGAAAATATACCATAAACATTTAGCATAAAATTAGAATTGTAGATTTACTTACTTCACCAAGAATAATCAAGCAACAAAACCCTAGATTGCCAAGAAAAATTCACCAAAAAATGATCCAAGATGCAATCAACAAGCCTCCAAGACAAGTGTGCCTCACTATTTCATCCAAGTAACCCTAAAAAGGGCGCCAATTTCAGTCCCCTCTCTCAATGGGGAGAATTATGGCTAAAAATAAAGTTTGCGAGCCATATTTATATGGAAAATCCTGGCTTAATTTACCAAACAATTGTATCTTTTCATAAAACTGAGCCTACATGTCAAATTTCTCATTAAAATTAAAAATTAAATCAATTCTTTACAAAATAACCCTAAAGAGTGTGACGCCATCCCTCCTAGGGTGACTTCATCCCTCCTAGGGTGACGCTATGCCTCCTCAGGGAGACGTTGAGGTCATATAGTGGGATGTTGGGCTTCCAAAGGCCTGTTTCCATGCCACACATTTCAAAACTCAGGTCTAACATCTCCAAGTGTCAAGCCCTAGCCCTGGGTGATGTCATGGGCTACTAGGGTGATGTCCAAGGCCTCCGAGGGATAACATCCAAGTGGGAAAGGCTGGTAACTCATCATCTAGGCCTGCCAGAGTGCCTCCAAAGGAAACATATTCTTCCTTCATTGTGCAAACTGATCATCATGATATTTCCCTAGGCATGAGGTTTTTGCATCCATCCTTGGGCTTCAATCCCTCATGAAGGTCCAATATAATCATCTCTTCATGAATACCGGTCCACCAAGAAAGGTCCTACAAAGGAAAACAAATATGCCCTCCAAGGATCCATGAGTCACAAGTATCATGACAAGTAAGCCACATATAATAATCAAACCAACTAAACAAGTGCATCAAACCCCCTTTTCAAAATAAACAAATTCTCAAGGATGTTATACAATTTGTCAAATTTAGGTGTGGGAGGGGTCTCAAGGCATCCTATTGGGTCAATCATTCCTTAAGTCCAAGGTGTTTCCCAAGAGAAACCCATCTAAGTCATGTGTGCATGTGAAGTGGAGTGGGTGAACTTCTGGGCATGGGGCGCATGCCATATAAGGGTCTGTATTATCGCATTTATGGGTTCCTTTGTAGAGGGTGAATTATCTTTCGTCTGTGATGCAACATTTTTCCAAGCCCATTTATTCCCATTAATTAATTAATTAATTGAGGTCCAAACGTTGGTTACTCCCAATAGTTAATCGATTAGCTTGGGGGGAGTACCACAGAGTCACTTGAAGGGAGAGGTACACAAAGTGCCATGGGGGTATAATATAGCTTGTAACATAGTTGTGTAGATCCCTCAACAAGTGGGACATCTATAAATGTGAAATTATGCTTTTGAAAGTCTTATACTTTTAAGAGATAAAATTTCATTGTTTCTCAAGAACCCTTAGGCGAGCATATGGAAGGTTTTATGTTTGGATTTTTTCTTTTTCCAACTACTTTCCCCTCTGGGCCTTTAGCCCCTTCTTCCCATGAAATGAGGTACAATCCCTTCTTGGGTCAATAAACCCAAAAATCCAAAAATATAAGGATATGGAAGGAAATAAGCATGAAAGGTGATAAGTATGATCAAGAATGGACAATGACTCTTCAAGGATCCCCCAGTAGCACCCTCTCTCGAGGGTGACCAACTTACTAGGATAACATGATACCCACCAAGGTTAAATAAGGAAAAGAGTATAAATTCCAAGAAAACATTATGTAATCAAGAAGGATTCTTTGCAACATGTTCAAATGATTTAACTATTAGAGTGACACTTACCATCATACCCAGACTCATTACCTCATGTAGAAAGACCCGTTGCCTTCTAGAATGAAGTCGATGTTGTGGATTTTGTTGTTGTTGGTGATGTGTAGAATACATCAATTGAAAATAATCCCCCCCCTAGGTCTATGCTATGTCCATCCAGCTCTCGACACTCCATGTATGCAACATGTGGGCTTATGAACATAATCTCCTTAGTTACCCCTAATTTGGGGGGTAACACTTCCAAAAGGGAAACATTTTTAGAAGTGTGTCTCACAAAGTTGAGAGAATGATGATCCCTAAAATTAAAGTGAGGCTAGACTTTATATATTAGGCCAAGCATCTCACTTTGTCCACATAACATAACAAATTCACAATTCAAGTGGGGATGGGTCCTTCATTTAACCTTTACAATGTGTAATAAATGCAAAATACATCAAAATAGCCCACATGTGTGAGACGTCAAGGCCAAGTAGGGTGACATCAAGCCTCCAAAATATAAGGTAGGGATTCCAAATGCCACATGTCATCATCCAAGGTGAAGCAATGTCAAATGAAGTGTCTCGTCACCCAAGGTCATGCCATATCATCTATGGTACCCCTCCATCCATCAAACCCTAACAATGTCCAACCCTATAAGGCGAAATCAAGGTCAAGAGGGTGACATATAGGGCCTCAAAGTGTTACGTACAAGGAGAGGAGGGATGCATATCATATTTGAATGATGTATGAGCCACTATTGTTGTAACGTCCTCTATCTTGTGTCTAAATAGGTTCTGGGGTACTCTACCCAACATGTGTGGCTTCCATCCCATATGTCCAACATCCAAGGTTTCGAGGATGTGAGAGCCAATATCTAAGGGTGGTGATGATTCAAATTATTTTGAGAATGACATGAAGACATAAATATAACCGAGATATAACAATGAAATACACAAAAATATTGAAGAGAACACAAAAATATAGTGAAACCCAACTTCTATTATTGAATAAGATATAAGAACATTATAGAACACAAACTGGAAAAATGGGGTAGCTTATCTCTAAAAAGAAAGAGATGTTGGCTATGCTTCATTCACAAGAATATTTACATCACACTCCATCGCATTCTTAAAGGGCCTCCTTCACCTCAATTATATATGAGAGAGTGAGAGGAGAACAATTCCCATGATGCATGTGGGATAAATTGGACTAGTTTTATAAAATGCCATAGGCATGTAAAACACTAGGACTTCTCGAGGGATCACCCATCCCAGTACTATTCTAGCATGAGCGCGCTTAAATTTGGAGTTCTAATGGGATCTACTGCATTAACGTTATGTTGTAGGCATGTACATAAGAGCACTAGGAAATCATTAAATGATGTTTGTAATTAACAAATGAAGATGAAATTACATTCCATTCCCCATCAAAAGGGTGAATATCATGGTTTATCAAAACCACATGCTCAAAATGATGATTCAACGGAAGAGGTGGATGGCCACTGAGATCCATCTAGATCATTCCTCCCCCCTTAGGAAGCAATGGTCCCCATTGCGTCAAGTTCCCTTGGGAGATGGGGAGACTTTTGCTAAATATAAATCTTCATGCGTTGCTTGCCTTGCGAAAGAAGTTGTCCTGCTTAGCTTGTTGAAGGATGTCATGAACCTGTTGTTGGAGGGGTTGGATCCGTTCAACCAATCTAGCCGCATGATCTACCTGAGTGTGGGAGGACTCTATTGGTGAATATGCAACATGAAGAGTATGAAGGGTTCTGTTATAACCTTGCTTGACTGGGCAATGTGGAGGCACCCCCGTAGGTGCAATAGGAACATCTTGGTACTCATCTACATTATTGTTGATATTCTTCTGCTAGATAGAAAGGTCTTGGGATGAGGCTGGAGTGGTTGCAATGTCCTTCTTTTCACCTTCTGATTGGATTGTGAAGAGGCTAAACTTTGCATTCTGAGAGATTGCTTTGTGGAATTGTTTTGGTGGGACAATAGTCGGAACTACCTCTGGTATCTGGTATAGCTGACCCCCCATAGTAACAATGACACTACGGGGTCGAGACTCATTAACAACATGAAACCTCCACATATATAGTTGTCCTAATATAACATCATAGACTTCCAATGGGGAAACATCACACAATACCTCATCCTTGAAGGGCTTGATGCCACAGGACATTTGACATTGTTGGATGACACAAAGATCTTGACCCTAGCGAAGCCACCCGATGTTGTATGGCTGCGGGTGTGGTTTTGTTGGAAAATCCAACTTCTTGACAACCTCTTCTCAAATGATGTTCTTTTGGCTTCCGCTATCAACAATAAAATGAAATGGGGTCCCCTTCACCCACATTTGTGAATGGAAGAGTTGCTCCCCCTCCTCAAGATCCTCTTTTGGTTGGATTGTTGCAGTTGCGACAATAACATTGGGTTCTGCATCAATGATCTGTCTCCTTTTATTATTTTCTGAATTAGGGTCCAAGTTGGGGTTCGACTCTTTGTCTTTGAGCTCCGCCACCAATGACTATATTGAGCGACATTCATCAGTGTTGTGCCAAGGGTTGTTGTGGAACTCACACCACTTTTCAATGTCTTTCTTAGAATTCCCGTTACCATTATTTTCCTGCATCTGGGAATGGATTTCTTGAGGTTGGCCTTCCTTGATCTCTCCATGCTTCTCCCACTTACTCTGTTGCTTGAATTTCTTCTCAATTTTGATTGCATATCGATAAGAAACTCTTAGTGAGGAGATGTACAAGCAATCCATCTCTGTTTGGATGTACCTGTGTAGACCACTATGGTACTTCAAAACCAGGTGTCGCTCGGAGTCTTTGATACCCAACTTTGAGCGCAAGGTATGAAAGATGTTGGTGTACTTTGACACCATCTGATCTCATGTATTGGTCATCATAGTTTCCGACATGGTAGAACTCCTTCTTTAGGGAATCTACAAAGGCTTCCCAAGTGGGTTCTCTCCCAAATAGTGTAGATTCATCTGTGGTGTACCTCTCCCAGTAACCTTCCCACCAAGATATGACATGGGGAAGGGATTTAAAGAGCGCAAAGGTGATCTTTTCATTGTTGGAAAATTGTTGGACAGAGTAATAACCTTCTAGCAGATTCAACCATTTTTCTAGAGCATCTGCATCTATCTGGCCTTCAAATAAGGGGATATCAAAATTGACTTGTACCTTGAATGATGTCATACTTGTAAAATGGTTGCTTGTTGAATATCCCTCGACTATCACCATCGGTATTCTTAGAAGGATCTGAGCGAAGTTGTCCATCATCTCGTTCCTTTATCACATGAGGGATTCCTTGAGCAATGTCTTGAAGGGATCTCCTGCTCTGTCATCTCTCTTTTCTTCCACCATGGGAGGTCGCTTGGGCTAGCGAGAGTGGTTTTCCTCAAGAGAAACGAGCTCGAGACCCAAATCTCTTTACCCTGACCTCGTCGGGGACCTGCTCTAGGAAATGACAAGGAGCAGAATGCTCTGATACCACTGATACATATTATTTTGAGAACGACATGAAGTTATAAATATAACCGAGATATGATAATGAAATACATAAAAATATAGAAGAGAACACATAAATACAGTGAAACCCAACTTCTATTACTGAATAAGATAGAAGAACATTGTAGAACACAAACTGGAAAAATGGGGTAACTTATCTCTAAAAAGAAAGTGATGTTGGCTACGCTTCATTCACAAGAAGATTTACATCACACTCCATTGCATGATTAAAGGGCCTCCTTCACCTCAATTATATATGAGAGAGTGAGAGGAGAACAATTCCCATGATGCATGTGGGATAAATTGGACTAAGTTTATAAAATTCCATAGGCATGTAAAACACTAGGACTTCTCGGGCGGTCACCCATCCCAATACTACTCTAGCCTAAGCGCGCTTAACTGCAAAGTTCTAATGGGATCCAATGCATTAACGTTATGTTGTAGGCATGTACATAATACCACTAGGAAATCATTAAATGATGTATGTAATTAACAAATGAATATGACATTACATTCCATTCCCCATCAAAAGGGTGAATATCATGGTTTATCAAAACCACAGGCTCAAAATGGTGATTTAGTGGAAGAGGTGGATGGCCATTGAGATCCATCTGGATCAGGTGAGTCACTGGATGACCCACTACTCTCCATCACACATGCCCAAGTTTTGCAATAAAGACACAACATCCTAGGACGCTCCTCAAAGAACCATGTAAGGGCCATTCAAACCAAACCAAAGCATAGAACATGGTTAGCCAAATTTCATGAGAAACATTAGTCCTTAAAACATGTAAAGTAAGTTGCAACTTAATATGTAAGCCATGTAAGACAATTCACTTCAATATCCCCTTCAAGAATCACACCATCCCAAGACCCAATGTGAGTTACCAATTTTAAGTATGGGAGGGCCTTCATCCAACCCTAATAGGTGTGCCACCTAGACAGGAAATAAAATAACACGGGTAGAGGGATAGGTCCCGAGAGTGAAAAGGGAAATTAAAAACCCTTTAAGAGTAAGTGTGATAGTGGTATGGTTTTAGGGATTACTTAAGGGCTAATGGTGTCATTGAATCCATTTATATGAGCACCTTGTGGAGGGTGAGCTTGCTCTTGAGTTACCCCATATTTACATGCTATTTTTTCCAATCCCCCTTATCTACATTTTTTTATAAGTCTCTCTTTATTATATTTGCAAGACCCTTTTGTAACGTTTCAAGTCATTAACGTTTATTTTTTGGACTGGGGTGAGCACTAAAAGAGTAGAGATCAAGTTTGGAATGGTGTTTGTTAGTCCTATTTTCTATCATTCCTTTATTTCTTTAACATCATTTTCTTATTCTTTTCATAGAAGTTTTGAAACAACCTCTGGGATTTCATCCCCTCTTCTCATGAGAGAATGGACCACAATCCACTGCCAAAGTTTAGTACACTATGAGAGGCTCTAGGATGGAAAGTGTTAAGTATGGCAGGGAATGGAACACTACCCTTGTGAGGGCCTCCCAGTAGTACCCATTTTCCCTGGATGGTGACAACATGCGACTAGAGCACATAAGATGAACACCAAGGTGAAACATGGAAACTGACACAATTTCCCAAACCAGTAATCCACTATCCAAATTCAACAAAATAGCCTCATCCACCTGCTTGACAAATTAAGTACAATGCTTTGCATAAAAGAAGGACTAACATACCTCATGGCGATGATGGCTTACCATATCCCATACTATGGGTTCCTTAAATGTGATGAGCCTTGGTTGACCTAGCTATAAAGGTGAATGAGGGGGGATACTGGGCTGCCATCTGTGGACATGTTGATCATCATCATGGTCTGGATCATGTCCTCCATTGCGGACCACGAGACATGATCTCCTCCAGTTACCCCTAGGCATGGGGGGGGTAACACACCCAAATCCTTCATCGCAAATGAACTAGCTAATTTTATTTTGAGCACATTTATATCTTGCATGTTAGACAATACAACAATCATGTCATATACATAAAATAACACGATAATATAGATGTCATTATCTAGTCTCTTAAAATAAACACAAAGGTCAGAATGACATCTACTATAACCTTGTTTTGTCATAAATCTATCAAATTTCAAATACCACTACCTTATATTTTACTTTCGGCCATACAAACTCTTCTTCAACCTACATACTAATTTATCCTTCCCTTTGACCTCATACCCTTATGGCTTCTTCATATAAATCTCTTCCTCCAAATCCCCATGTAGAAAAGTTGTCTTTACATCTAATTGTTCAAGATGCTAGTATTCTTCTTCCAATAAAATTAAAATAGTTCTAATTGAAGTCATTTTAAAAGCAGTAGAACATATTTCATCAAAATATATACCTTTATTCTATGCAAACCCATTTACAACAAGTATGGCCTTGTGCCTCTTTCTGCCTCCATGTTCTTTCTTCAACATGTATACCCATATGGCTGGCAATGTCCACTTGCACAAATAGAGGCCCACCTTACCATCACAGATCTCAGGTTCATCACGAGGGTATCCACCACATCAAATTTTTTCTGGAAGGCATTGAGTCTTGCTCCATGAGCTACAATCCAGGAATTATGGTGCGTGTCATTTCAATATTTGAGTCATTTGAGTTTGTTGTATTTAAAATTGCTTTTGATTATGTAGCGTATGCTTGGAAATTATGCTCTTTGCCCCATTTCACCTTGGTGGTTGACATTGCACCCTAGTAAATGGTCACCTTTAGGGATAGGTTTTCAACTGGGAGGTCCCTTTGATAGGTCATCGAACCATTCCCTACCATACTTCACTTCATCCCCTCATCTCCTTATCTTTTGAGATTTTGACCCAAGAAGGGATTGCCCCTCATTCCATGGGAAGAAGGGGATGAAGGCCCAGAGGGAATGTTGCTGGAAAAATATAATATTGATATTATGAACCTTCCAAATGCTCTCCCAAAGAGATATTGAGAACAATGAAATGTTTCTCTTAAGAAATCAAAGACTTGCAAAAGCAAATTCACATTATATAAATGTCCCACTTGTTGAGGTGTGTACACTCATGCGGTGTCCCTCTCTTTCCATGCATATGGAACTATTTGTACCTCTAAAGTCAAGTGACTATGTGGTACTGCCCCCCAAGCTAATCGATTAACCCATAGGGAGTACCCAGTGTTTGGACCTTAATTAATTAATGGCAATAAATGGGCTTGGAAAAAATATGCATCGAAAATGAAGGTGCAACACACCCTCTACAAAGGCACCCATAAATGAGACACTCTGATCCCTTGTATGTCATGAAACCCATGCCCAAAATTATTCCCCCCATCCATGTCACCATCTTGAAAGTACTTAGATAGGGGTCCACTTGGGAAACACTCGTTGATTTGAGGTATGATTCACCCAATAGGGCACTTTGTCAACCCTCCCATACCTAAACTTGCCAAATTGCATAGGATCTTTGAGCACTTGTCTAGTTTGATGAGGTGGTTTTTTATGCACATGATTATGTATCTCTTTTATTGATTTTATTTACTAATCATGATGCATTTGACTTGATATCCTTGAAGGGCATATTCATTGTCTTTGCAGGACCTAGTTGGTGGACAATTTTGGAAGAACAAGCCTAGCTTGGGATTCATTGGGGCTTGAAGCCCACATGTTGGATACCATGACCCACACCTTGGGAAAAGAATGAATATGAGATTTTCCTTTGGAGGAAAGAAAATACACCATGGAGGACCTCGCCTAGCCCCTACTAGCCCAACATTTTGCTTCTTGAGGCCAAAACATCACACTTGGAGGGTTTGATGTCACCCTAGGGATAAGGTTTTGACGGTGGAGTTGTTGATGATTGACACTTGGAATTTTGGGAGAAGAGAAGCCTCACCTTGATGGAGAAGACACTAGTTCTTGGGAAGAAGGCCTTTGGATGCCCAACGACTCATCTCCAAGCTCAACGTCCACCTAAAGTGTCAAAACGTCACCCTAGAGAGGGATGATGTCATATTAGGGTTTCTTTTTGTGTAATTTTAAAAATTAAAGTCAAATTACTTTTGTGAAGGGGAAAAACAAAGGGAGATGTCTCCCTTGTTTTTTGTTTTACCCTTTGTATGTGGACAAAATATGTTTATGAGGTTTGATATAAATAGAGATCAACCTCATTTCATTAGATCATAACATTCTCACTTGGAGAAAGACTCCTTGGCTGAAATTTGCACCCTATTTGGGAAATTTTACCTATCTCTCTTTTCTACTATCTATTGTGATGATTTTTCTTGGCTATTGGGTGAAGAAGTAATGCTCTCTCTTTCTTGGAGGCTATTTATTTATTTTATGGTGGGATTTTCTTGGTTAAAAGGAGTTTATCTTGTTAATGCTTGGACTAGGTAAGAAAACTCTCTTGTTATTTCTTCTTTTCTTGGTTGCAAGGTTAATTTGTCAAGATTTTGGGGAGTATAAGGGCATACAACCCCACTAAGCCCATCATAATTGTCTTGGAATAATTGTTGCACAAAGGAATACTAGGAGAAGTAAAAGGGGTTACACCCTGCTAGGTTTTTCCTAGCTAGTCTTGCTTGCCTTGGGGAGTAAAAGGGCTTACACCCCCAAGGAAGTAGCATAAATAGATATTTCATTTAAAATACTCCACAACCCAATATTTAAAAGTATTAATCTCTTGCATTGGAGAAGTAAAATCATTGAATTGGGATATGTAAAAACATGAGATATTGAAATTGTTTAAATTGGAATATTTTCTATATGCCTAAGGCTAGCCAAAGCCACTAGGGCACCTTGATTCTCCAAGGATTTATTGTTTCTATAATAAATTTATGCTACAACCATTAGGGATGGATAAAAATACTTCATGAATTGAAACTTTTTCACTTTCTAACCGTCAAAGTTTGCCAGAAAGCTACCAAATTAATCTACTAGTTGTTGTGCTTCTTTTGGGTGGTTCACTTGCAATTTTCGGTGGTCATATTTTTTTGTTGTAGCACTTGTTTGATACATCCATAAGGATGAAATAACATCTCTTCAATACTTTTGTATAAAAAACTTTAATTGTTTCTAAAGGCTTGTGCTATCATACTTGAGTTACACTAGTAATTGCTAGTTAGTCTCTTGCATATTTACTTGGAATTTTAGTGACTTGTTTAGCAGTTTTTCTTATCATTTCATTGTTGGTTTGTATCATTATATAGTTTTGTTAATTATTATAGCAAGCTTCACTTTCTTTTCCTTCAGATTATTGGGCTTGTATCTTGTGTTTTCTCGTGTCTCGTGTAGGTACAACAATATTTAACAACTATTCAAGAACTTGGAAACCCTTAACCATTTTCGAGACACGTTTCCAAGCCATCCTCCACTTAGTAGTTTTATCTATAGGGGTTTCACTTCCATAACTTCATTTTCCATCTCAGTTCCCTCTAGGGTCACCCGATATGCCCCACTTGTGTTGGATTTCTCCTTCACTAAAGAGAGGGGAGGGGGGGGGGGNGTTATCTAAGGTTGCCATGGGTAGACTCTCCCAAAACTATCACCATCTCATGGACTGGGTTGGGATTTTCCCAACCTATAGTTTGTATGATAACATTTTGGCGTCGTTGCTGGGGAGTATTTTGAATCCTCTTCCGTGCCCTAACTACACTTTGTCAAGCTTTGATCCCAAATCCTTTACTCCTAACTTTACTGAGGACTCCACTTGAAGGACGTTCCCTTTCTACCCTTTATAATCTCATCTTAAAGCTCATCTGGTGACTCCATTATGGGACATACCCAAAAAAAATATTACCCAAGTCCCAAACATGCTTCTAAGAATCACAAACCTTCACCTAAACGGTCTTGTCCTCCGTCATCTCTCACTTCTCATAATTTCCCATCTACCTCTCCTACCCCTCCATTTTCACCTACTTCCTCCACACCTCCACTTTCATCCATTCCTAGTTCACCAAGTACTACATCTTGGAGCCCGTGGGTTAAAGATGCATACAAGCCCTTAGACATGACAAAGATCCATGGGTCTCCTCAAAAAATCCCAAGGGATTTTAAGGAATGGCTCCCTAGCTTCTCAGGAGATGATTTCATCACAATTGAAGCTCATTTGGATACCTTCCTCCGCGACCTTGAACCCTATGACCAACGCGAAGATGTTCAGATGAGAATTTTCTCCTACACTCTTGTCAGAAGGGCTAAATATTGGTTTGATAATATCTTCCCAAGAACGATCACAAGTTGGGATCTTTTTCAATAACGTTTTGTCAAAATATTCGAGAAAAACAAAGATTTCTAGTCCCCTTACGATCGACTCTACAACTACAAGAGAAAACTGGGGGAAAGCATAAAAGACTTCAATGATAAGTTCAATACCCTTGTGAGGAGCTTTCTTCAATATTTTAAGCATTCTCAAAGTACCATCCTACAAATCCTACATGTCAAGAATGAAATATCCCTGCAGATTTCTAATTGGAAAGGGACACCCCTCAACTTTATTTGTAGCCTAAGAAAGGGCATGTGAGATCAAAGAGAACATAGATTTTTCTCTCTGTCAAGATGAGGATTGTCTTGAGGAAATAATTTAGATAGATCAAGTTGTTGGCCTTGTCATTCCAGACCCTCCCCACAGTTTCAATACATACCTGGAAAGGGAACGAGAGGAAGCTGCTAACCAATTTGTTGGACACATGATGAGTCTACTGGGAAAAGACAAGGAACCAACATTTGAAGAAATGTCTCCCCCTATAATGAAGATTTTGAAAGTTGAAATAAACGATTACTGAGAGGGGGGGTGAATCAGTAATAGCGTAATTATAATCATTTTTCTTCAAATGTTATATCAATGTAGAATTATTATCCAATAATGAGCAGTAAGAAATAAACAATCACACACATACACAGTACACCAGTGTTTTA